>JAFBJQ010008954.1:47444-59623 GCA_016785345.1 Trinectes maculatus | reverse complement strand
CATGAAATCATGGTCTAATTAAGCCAGCTCAGACTGCCTGCTGTTTTAGAGGGCGCCCTTGTTAAATGAACGAAATGAACGAAAAGACTCAAAAAGATTCATTCATTTTACCGTCCGAGACTCGAGGAGCCGAGTCTGTAAAAAGACTCTCACATGCTTTGTCTCCGAGCAGTGACTCATGCCCGTCTGCTACAACTAAGAACATGAGTGTGTGATATTTACTTTTCACTTTAACTTTGAGTCTACATCTGCCTTTTGTGTCTGTTGGCTGGCCATTGTAAGCTTTAAGAGCCTTGTGATCTGAATATATGTGTGCTTTCACTGTCATTGCTTTAAGATCACTTAATTTATTAAGTTTGCCTTGGTCCCTGTGTCCAGTTTAAAGGTGACTAGAGCCTCATTTACTGACAGTGTCTCTATCCATTTGTCCTGCTCCACTCTATTGACAGGAGATACATTTCTGGGTGATGCCTCTTGTGTGACCATGCCCACGAAAAACATATCAGTGAGAGCAGTTTCCTCCACTGTGTGTACACAATCTTTTTGATTGTTTTTACTTTTGGTGAAACATTGTTTAGCAAAGTGGTTTTGCTTATTGCAGATTTTTCCATATGCCGGGCATTGTTTTCTCGCATGTTTGGTGCCACATCTTTTGCACATCTCTGTGTCCTTTGGTCCTTAATTGTATCCCATTTTGTGCTTACTATTGTTTGCTGCATATTTTGTTGACACTCTAGACACTGATGCTCCTTCTGCGTCCCTCGTTGTCCGGCCAAACGTCTTGGAATGTTGCAGGGCTATTTCACTGGCCTGGCATATTTTTACAGCGCCCGCTAGTGTTAGTTCAGTCTCTCGCAAAAGTCTCTCTCTGACCTTTTTATCGTTTATTTCAAACACGATTTGGTCTCTAACCATTGACTCTTGCAGTAATCCAAAGTTGCATGTTCTAGCTTTGAGTTTTAAATCCATCAGAAACGTGTCGAAACTCTCTGCAGGTTGCTGCACACGTGAGCGAAACACGTACCTCTCGAAGGTCTCATTCTTTTTTGGAGAACAGTGTTCATTAAACTTTTTAACTATGACATCAAACTTTTCCTTATCCTCAGCGTTAGCAAACTCAAACGTGCTGTAGACGTCCACCGC
Source organism: Trinectes maculatus (assembly GCA_016785345.1). Taxonomy (NCBI): domain Eukaryota; kingdom Metazoa; phylum Chordata; class Actinopteri; order Pleuronectiformes; family Achiridae; genus Trinectes; species Trinectes maculatus. The sequence goes on along the minus strand of JAFBJQ010008954.1, from coordinate 58,480 downwards.
TTGTGGTCCTGCTACGGTAAGAAGCAGCGCTATCTTCCGTACATCAGGCTTACTATCTAGCCCGATGGCTTGCAGGTACAGCATGAAACGCTGCTTAAAAGTTCACCACTCACAGTCCACATTTCCTGTCCAATTCACAGCGTCATGCGGCTTCACAATTTCCATGACTCCCGCGGCTACAGGACGACTCCTGGTACCATGTTATGTTTTCTGTAAAACATAAAAAAATAAGGGGTGGATAGTAGCGAACAAGCCTTTTTAATAGAACTTCTTCAGCATGACTCCACAGCATAGTCACCACATTGTATCTCTTCTTCTATTACCTACAGGTACTGCATAGACTTTTATGACCTAGTGCTGCCACCTGGCGGTGTACATTACTCATTACATTGCTTATCAGCACAATGTCCACAGTGATTAATATTGCTTCTTTAATTAGAACACCGTCTACAAATGTTTTTTGTGCTTTGCTAAAAGGTGACTTGCACGAAATGATGCCTGTATGGAAGTTTTTGCTTTCTTTGCAGACCCGGTAAACAGGTTGGGAACCACTACCGTAGAAGTAAATATATTTGGTTCTTACCTTGTTGTCTCCATATGATGATCCACACAGTTGCTATGCCGTCTTCTAATACGACGTGAGTGAAAAGGCACAAATGTCCAAACCGGATCTTGTGGTCAACTCCGCCAGGGGGACCTCAGTCAACGGTGTTAACGTTTAACTCACTGATTGACAATGCTATTTTATCACGACAAGTGTTGAAACAACACCTAAATCAACACCCCCCAACTCAAATTTATTTACACTGAAAAATCACTGCAGATTTTGCTGTGTATGTTGATGTGTTAAGCAGGACAGGGATCTCAAACCTTAACTTTTTGTAGCTCACCAGGTGGCATACTTGACACAAGTTAAATACCAAGATGCATTTTTGGTGGTAGGTGGAGACTTTAATGACCCTCAGATTGACCAAACAGTTAGAAGTACAGTGAAAAAAGAAGTACAGTGAACCCTCGCTATAACGCGGTTCACCTTTTGTGGCTTTGCTGTTTCACAGATTTTTTTAGTGCAGTTTGTTATGCACGTGCATTGTGCTCTGTGTCCTGATTGGCTAAGGGACTGTAGGGCCAATGTCAATCAATCTCCTCCGTGCCTCGTCTCTGTCCAGTACAGAATGCATTCGGCTTAGCAAATTTACATGTTTGCATATTGTCTCCACGACAAAACCCACAATGTCGACGAAACGTTCTGCACCGACAAAGACACCTGCACCACAGCCTTCAGTAGAAAAAGACGCTACAGCGGAGCTGAGTCAGCACGAAGAAGCACAGTCAGAGGAACTGTGAAATACGCGTCAGTCACAATGTGTCCAACCTCGTAGGTTGATTATTAAAATGATTATTTTACAGTATTTCTAAAAACTATCATAGTTATTTGTTAGAAAATGCTTCTATTTTTATTTCTTAAACAAATGCTTGGGCCTGAAAACAGATTTTGATCTTTGGTTTCGTTCTATAGTACTGTATAATAATTGTAAAAAATAAAGCTGACTACTTCGCGGATTTCGCCTATCACGGGTTCTTTTTGGAACGTAACCCCCGTGATAAACGAGGGTTCACTGTATACAGAATACATGTTTCAAAAAGACAGGTTTCTTAATTGAAAAACACAAACTCCACTCTTTAACATGTATAAAGAATGCATTGATATTGAACAATGAAACATGGATTACTTAGTTTATTACCCAAACCAAATGAAGACTCTCTGCTAGCAGATAACTGGAGACCCATCACACGCCTAAACTTAAACTACAAACTATTAGCAAGGCGTCTTTAAAAAGACATTGCTGAAACCAGAAAGTTTTGAATGATCCCCTAATTAAAGGATTATCAGTATTTCAAAGGGAAATTAGCGGATGACACAGCCTTGTTTCATAAAGATAAAAATCTAATTGTACCTGGTATTACACAAATTAAAGATTTTTTTTCAAATAGCTCTAAATTGCATCTTAATATACAGTAAGTTAATGTGAAATCTTATATGATACAGATGAGGGGGCTATATGTGATATACCATCAGACAACAATAAAAAGTTCTCCCACGAATAAGAAAATGTTGTTATATATCAAACTTCAAATTCTATCAGCAAGCTCTCTTAGCATGGAAACTCTGCTTTTTTTCTCCTCACAAAACAATTATTTGGAACAATGAAGATATAACTATGAAAAACAATGTCAGTGATCTTTTTTATACTAATGGTGAACTCCTAAATGAACATTTGCTCCTCATTAAGTCTTTCCCTGTTAAAAGAAAGAGTTTAATGCAGTTGTCAACGCACCACTATTATATTATATTATATTATATTATATTATATTATATTATATTATATTATATTATATTATATTATATTATATTATATTATATTATATTATATTATATTATATTATATTATATTATTCTACTTGTATAATTAATAATTATAAGTCATGTTGTTAATGTGTTGTGTACACGTGGCATCCATTGCACTTCTGTCCATCCCTGGGAGTGGGATCCCTCACATGAGTCTCTCCTGGAGGTTTCTGCGTTTTTTATTTTCCTCTGTTAAAAGTTTTTTTTTTGGCAGTTTTTCCTTGCCCTTGTTGAGGGTGTAGGTCAGAGGTCAGAGGATGTCACACCCTGTACTCCTTGTTAAAGCCCTATGAGGCAAATTGCAATTTGTGAATATGGGCTATACAAATAAAATTTGATTGATTGATTGAAAGCCATCCGTACTGGACTAACACTTTTAATGAAGAGCCTTATAGATTATAAAGAAGCTCTAAGACTTCCTCCCCAACTGACAGTAAATGATGTCAAATTGTATTTGGCTGTAATAACAAACACATACTAACACTTTTTTTGAAAAAAAGGTTAAATTTCACCGAGCGGTGAATCTTTCTGGAATTCATCCTAGAGATCGACCAACATGGGTTTTTCTATAGCCGATGTGGATGTTTAGAGTTCAGGGTCAGCCGATGGCTGATGTGTGCTGCTGATTTTTTAGGGCTGATATCTAGACGTTTTCCAATTTATTTGCATGCTACAATGTCACACTAATAATAACAAGTGGATGCACAACATTTCTGAACGTAACATCATCATTTACTGAACACTGACTTGAACCATCTCTCTTAACTGTGTGCACTGCATGGTATGGTAAGTTAGTTAGTTAAGTTAACCAAACAAATCAATAGACTGACCAAGTATTAAATACATGTATATAAAACAAGTAATATATCAAAACTGACAATCATTAACATAGGTTTTATATAATATAAAAAGGAATGTGCTTTAATTTGAACCCAGTTGCAGTCCCTGTGTCTTCCTCACTCTACCCATCTATCAATGAAAGTTCTCAGTTCACCCAGTTGAAGAACGGCAGGTTGTCATGCAGGAAACACAACTGTTCTGCATGTTCTCCTGTGAGGCAGCTCCTGCACTTTCCGCCGCACCAATAACTCGGGGCTGCCAGCGGACATGCCTGACTTTAGCTACACAATAATGAAGACATGGCCTTTAAACACAGATATCGGCTAATGGCAATTTAAATCATTTTGTCAAAAATCAGCCTCGATTAATCGGCCGACCGATATATCTGTCAATCTCGAATTCATCCTTTAGTGACATCTGTTGGAAAAAAACTTGGATGATACCATACAAATATTTTATCACTAATAAGATTAGAGAAGTCCATCTTGAGATTTTATACAATATCCCACCAATTTGTGCTTATCCACATTTTCAGCCTGTGAAGAAAAATATACCTTCTGCAATACAGATCCAGAATGTCCTTAAACTTCATATAAATTGAATCCTTCTTTCTGAATTAAATTAATACATTCAAACCTTATCCTTCATTGACTGCAAACAGGGTATCAAAACCAAAAGGATCTACACAGAATTTTCTAATTATGACAATTGTTTTTTCTTTTTCCGTTACATTCTCTTTTTTTTGCAGTTTTTTTTATCTATCTGTTAAATGTATTTGTTGTATCTGACTTTGATACGATAATGAATTTTATTAGTATTTTTCTATTTTCCATTTTTCGTATGTGTGCCATTTGCATAAGTATATTCTAAATAATAAAAAAAAGCTTATCCGCGTCACATGGGACAATATTGCATTGTCATTGGTTGACAGTGAAAGTAGGAGCGCTTGTTTTCTAGCAGCTAATGTCCCCAATCCCACTGGTGCAGAAGACGTGTCAGGAATGAGGTTGCACTGTAGCTGTCTCGCTGTCTCCTCTCGTAGCAGCCGCGTGAGTCGCTGTGCTTGTCGGACGGACCTCCCTCCAGTAGGCTGTCCGCCCGCAGGAACACACGCCTGACAGCGACGAGAGAGGAAATACGTATCATTACAACAACTGGCCAACACGATAATTAATGTTTGTATTCAGGCGGCTCTCTGTGTACCTGAGACAACGCAGCGCCTCTGAAGCTGAATCGAGAGAAGCAGTATGCCGGCAAAAGGTGGAGGAAGACTGGCCTCGTATCCGTCTAAAAGCGAAAATGTCGTAGTAAGTGTTACTAATCTGTTTCTGACGTGTGACGTTAAATGTGGTAACTGCCCCATTCCGCCATAACGCGAACACGCCTCGGCTTATAGTTTTACTGGCAAAGTGAGCAGAGAGCTGTGTGTTATAGAAAAGCTGTCCGAGGTGCATGTGCACGCCAGCCAATAGTCTGCGTGTAAGTACACCTGTTGTACTTCAGGAGAGCCAATAGAAAAACGTGTTACATGGTTGAGTTACATTTACCCTACTGCTGTTTTTCCCTTACCCATGTTTTTCAGTCTCTAACTTGAGAAACCGGAAAAACCTCCATTTACTGTCACCCTGTCCTGGTTAATAGTTTAAGTAGGCTCTGCAGGTCATTTAGCGTATTTAGTAGGAAAGAAGGCAAATGTATGTTGACTGTCAGGAAGGGAACTAAAAAGGATTTTAAGACCAGCAATAGCGTTTGGCCTCATCTGTGACTAGCTTCCTCTGACACAGAGGGTTTGAGCAATAGCTAACATTGTCGCTTGCTTCACTGCATTGCCACTCACATCTGGTAAAGCTGTCTAACAATTAATAATGAAAACTGAAAAAACATTTAAAAAATTATAAATATTAAACATCTTTTCAGATAACTGGTCATTCCTCTTTGGGAAACATGGGCACTGTGTATGTGTTAGTATATTGTGTGTAACCATACCAGTCATCATACCAACTTTGCTTACTTGTCATAAGCAAATATAAACCCAACCAGGCAGGGATGCATATATCCACATTTTTTCACTTCCGATCCTGATACCTGAATTTGGATATCTGCCGATACTGATACTATTCCGATACCAGAGCTCTGTTTGCTTTAATATTATTATTATAATTTTTGTTGATTTTATATGAGGATGTAATAAACTCCTCTCTACAGGCAAGTATATGTACGTATGCATGTATGTCTCAAAAGGCAACTTGAGGTAAGTATGATGTCAGAAAACAGGAAAAATCACATCCTGAAAACAAATATGCAACTGTAAGGGTTTCACTTTGTTTGTCAATATTTATTACATTTCAAGACAGGGTGAAACTACTAGTGCAATAGACACTATCAAAAAAACAAAAAAATCCTGTCATATCATAGGTCGTAGGTTTTCAAATGTTAAATATTTGAAATAAAAAAGTGCAATAAGTGTAAACATTCACACTATCAATAAAACATGTGCATCTAATCAGCATAAGTAAATTCTTGCTCATGTAGCAGTGTGGCGGACACTTGGGGGTGTATCTCTCACCCAGGACGGTTATGGGTAAAGGGGCGTAGTTTATATATAGGCTGTGTCCGAAATCGCTCCCTAACCCCTATACAGGGAGTCCTCGAGTTACGTTGGTCGCGAATTACGTTGTTTTCGTAGTTACGACAATCTCCCGTGAACTTCCTTGTTTCGCTTTAAGCTGTTTGCCCCGTAAATACGTCAGACTTCACACGGGAAGTAGTTGTCGGCGGAAGTAAACATCGTCACGTGTTGCTACAGTGGACGCCATTTTGGGGTGTTTGCTCCCTTCATTATGGCTCCCAGGCGAAAGGCAGACTCCGCTGCTTTGAGGAAAAGGAAAGCGATCACATTGGAAGTTAAATTTGACATTGTTAAGCGATCCGAAAATTGAGAAACAGCTGCAAACATCGGCCGATCACTTGGCCTAAGCCGTACGACTGTCGCAACAATCATCAAGGATAAAGATCGCATCATTGAACATGTGAAAGGATCTGCTCCGATGAAATCGACTATGATTACTAAGCACCGCAGTGCTCTCATCGTTGAGATGGAAAGGTTATTAGTGCTTTGGCTGGAAGACCAAAATCACTTTGTGATGTAGGTGCTGTGTAACAGTTCTCACTCTTTTATTATTATGATGTAGGTCAATCAATCAGTCAATCAAATTTTATTTGTATAGCCCATATTCACAAATTGCAATTTGCCTCAAAGGGCTTTAACAAAGAGTACAGGGTATGACATCCTCTGACCTACACCCTCAACAAGGGCGAGGAAACACTGCCAAAAAAAAAAAACATTTTAACAGAGGAAAAAACGCAGAAACCTCCAGGAGACACTCATGTGAGGGATCCCACTCCCAGGGATGGACAGAAGTGCAATAGATGCCACATGTACACAACACATCAACAACATGACTTATAATTATTAATTATACGGGTAGAATAATATAATATAATATAATAATGCTATGTAATTGTTCTATCTTTGTTTATTACTGTTTGAATTGTAATAAAAAAAAAGGCAAAAAGCAATTCACCACAGTAAACTCTTATTGTACGGTGGCGTTATGGCGACATCTGGTGGCACAATGTTGTAACTACCTTCCCTATGAATATGTTCCGAATTACGTCGAAATTCGCTTACGACACATTCTCAGGAACGGATCTCCGACGTAACTCGAGGACTCCCTGTATAGTGCACTATTTAGTGACCACGCCATTTTGTTATGGTGTCCGAATGCTTTGGGATCATAGCATGTCCACTATATAGGGCACTCAATACAGGGGGTCCTCGAGTCATGTCGTAACTGAATTTCGACGTTAGTCGGAACATACATTCATATGTATGTATTTGTATGTAGATAATAAGTTGTGCCACTAGATGTCGCTATAACACCACCCTACAGTTTACTGTGGTGAATTGCCTTTTGTCACCGTAGGGGTTGATATCGCGAGTGTAATGAGCATTTCCTTTAGATTTCTGATATCAACCGTGTAGACCCTGTGTTGTGAATAAACCTACGGTATTGCCACGATCCCGAACGCATCTGTGTCCGCGTGCGTCTCCTTACCGGCTGCTGCTGCACCCCCCGACCCTCCCCCAGCCAGCCGGCCATTTCACAGCCTGTACATATTTACCGGGCAAACCGCTTAAGCCAAAAAAAGGAGGTTCACGGGAGTTGTGTCGTAACCACGAAAACAACGTATCTCGCGACCGTCGTAACATGAGGATCCCCTGTATATCCCACAGTTCACCGCGAAATATAGTGAACATCCGATGGTCACTAACCGGAGCAAGATATCCCATCATGCATTGCCAGAAATTCTCTGGGCTGCGCGGAAGTGAAAATGGCCGACGGACAGGAGGAAAATATACATAAATATTATAAAGCATAACATAATACGAAAATAAAAAGTACAGGACAGTAATCAAAACTTTCTAATTTAATAAAAATGCAGTGGTAAACAAACAAGTATTGTGTGAGACGACAGTCTAATTACCAGCGCCGAGAGTAGTGTCTGAAAGAGCCGAGAGTAGTGTCTGTTGAGCTCACTATATAGTCCACTACATTTATTTCCCTATGTAGGGAGAAGGGAGTAGGGAACGAGTGAACGATTTCGGACACAGCAATAGTTTTGGCGACTCCCGCCATGTTGATTCTATTCTGTACTGTGTCCTGAGTAAATGCTGTTTGACTCACCTCATCACATAGGGGTCACCAATGTGGCAAAACTCCGAGATGAGGTGAGTCAAACAGCATTCAGTGAATTCAGTGCTTTTCATGTCAGGCGGTACAACCAATGTAAAACTAGGAAAATGTTGTTTTATCATAAAACTCTTTATTTTTTTTCAAATTGATCTGTTTTAACTTGATGACAAGGTTAAGAAGCTAATTCTAGCATCCAAACAGAAGCCTGTTTAATTTTATGAATGCTGAAAGCATTCACACTATTGTTATCTGTTTATTTGGTGTGTGTGTAGAAACCCCCCACCTTTTGGCCCTAGGAAGGCGGAGGCTAGACTCCTGTGATGCCACACCTGAACTGATAAATAGGCCTGAACCAGGCATGTTCAGTCCCTTTGTTCCCTTTGTCTGCTGCAGCATGCTGTTGTGCATGCTGTGCTCTCGACTTTCGATGACTGAGGACGATGCATTCTTTTGAGTTGGGATAGACACACACACACACACACACACACACACACAGACACACACACACGCACGCACACACACACACACACACACACACACACACACACACATACATACATACATACGGTGTATGTATGTATGTATGTATGTATGTATGTATTTGTATGTGTGTGTATGTACTGTATATATATATGTATGTATATGTATATACATATATAAGTTGTTGTTAAGTATGGGAAAGAGTTATATTGATTTGATATGGATTTTTCCGATTACTTAGTTCATATGTGTGGCCCATGTGGCCCGCCAAGTCATTTTTTCTGGCCCGCGAGATAGTATTTATTTTCTTTAACTTTATTAGTTACATCGGCAAAGTTGAAATATACTCTTACACCTGAAAGCACCACTCCATTCACACAGCCTTGCATGGGGAGGGACTTAGCCCAAATAACCAATCAGAGGCTACGCAGGCCACGAGCAGTCTGAAAATCAGAGGTGAACTCCAGGTGCGTTTCCTGTTCCGGGTCTCTTTGACTTCAGTCATGTGGGAGAGAGGCGCTACTTGCTAAGAGGACGGGAAAGACGAGGAGAAATTTCTCAATTTAATCAATAAGATTACACACCACTGATCTCACCTACATGATCGGACACAACCGTCCCTTGGCTCCGATCGCTGGCTGGAGATGATCGGCCAGCGATCTGAGACGATCGGCCAGCAGTGGTATGAAATCTTATTGATTAATTTGAGAAGTTTCTCATCGCGCAAGAGCCGGAGGTGGTGGCACAGCTTTTGAACACAGAGCAACAGTGAGACACGTCTGTTGTAGTTGCTCTGACATGGTTTTGCCGAGTGTGCTAAAGGAAGCGATTGTAGTATTAAAGCTTGTAGGAGAGAGCTGAGGAGCGAATAATGGTGACATGCTTGAGTGTATTGCATCTACTATCTTATGCCGACGTATAAACATTCAAAAGAGAAGTTGTAGTTATTCTGTTGTTGCCAAATTAAAAGAACTGTGACTGGGTTGAAAAAAGTTCTGAGTATAGTTAAAAGTTAAGGGTTAATATCATAACGTGTTTATAACATTTTGCTTTAGTTGCTTAAATAGCTTGATTCAAGTAATGTTGGTTTCAAACTGAACATTTATTTTTACATCTGTGCAAATGCATATGAAATATAAAGTTAACATAATAAATACAGAAACAGTATAACATATTTAAACTACACCTTATTATATTTGACAATATAAGTGTGTAGTTTAATTTATTTTAAATTACATTGCATTTTGTTACATTCATGCTATTAATGTGGCCCATCGAGGGACAACCATTATGCTGATGTGGCCCTCGGTGAAAATGAGTTTGACACCCCTGACTTAGTTTATTAAGTTTCCATTTGTTTCAGCTTGTAAATCATCATCATTCTCATAATCATCATCATTTTCTTCATTTCAATAACTGCTTAAAAGGCTCTCATCTCTGGTCCTCATATTTTGACTGGTATACCAGTGTATAAGCACACTAGACTATCCTATACCCAGCTAGATCACAATCCTTTATATGGTACTTCGAGCCGGATTGCTTAGCCACTGGGATGGATTAGAGAGAGCAGCATGTGGATGAGGGACTGAGGCAAGGAGCACGACACAGGACTATGCCCTTATACATTCAAGATTATGAGCCTCCCACTCCTCTTCAGGTGGTCAATTTCTTCAAGCTTCTCAACATCTCCAGGTTTCTCACTCCCTCCCATTAGATTAGATTAGATTTTCTTGCCCGGCCACAGTCTTCAACTCGCCAGGCGAGCGAACAGACTGTTGTTCCCCTTTTCTGAACGCCGAGCGGAGCAGATCTTCTATGCCACGTTCCAAACTCTGACAGAAGAGCAATGTGCAGGGACTGGGCAGAAACTAGAATAGCGTTGCGTATAGGGCTGCAACTAATGATTATTTTTGTAGTCGACTAATCTATAATCTAATTTTTCGATTAGTCAACGATTATCGATTATTTATTTGCTACGTTTCCCGTTTTTAACAAAGTTGGGTATTAATTGGATTTCATTGAAAAGCAGTGTATCTTTATGTGTATTAGAGGCAATGTGTCCACAAGTGATGCATTTAATAGTATTGTAGCGATCCTGCCCTAATGTTCAGTGTTATTGTGAGAGTTCTGTGATGTCTCACAGTCTGTGAATGCGTCTGGTTGGTGGAGAGAGCCGTGTGTAATAAATAAGGAAGTTTTGTTGTTCTGTTGTTGTTGGCGTGGTTGCGGCCGACAGTGACCAGGTTGTATTTGAGAAACGTTACCAATAAAGAGGGCTGCTTTACAACTCCTCGTCTTCCTGATACGTCCGGTCGGACGTTACAGTATCATAGTAAAGACGCATATTTTTTTCAAATGGGGCTTAACCGGAGGTTTCAGTCACTGAAAATGACGTTAACGTTACTTTGAAAAACTCCGGGTGTTCCTCAGACACGTGAAAAGATGAAACATAGTTTTAGCACCGTAACATGACGGTCGTCGTCGGCTTTGGATATCCTGGTACGTGTAAACGAAATTAACATCATCTTTTAAGAAAGGGGCCTTAAAGT
>JAFBJQ010008954.1:0-47379 GCA_016785345.1 Trinectes maculatus | reverse complement strand
CATCACTATGCGCCTCTGCTTCAGCCATCGTTGCTACTGCATCGACTTTGCTATTGCTATTGAACTTCTTCAGTGTTTAGTTCAATATGGATGCAGATGGTGCAGGCTATTGCCCCTTACTTTTCCGGTGGCGCATTGCAACTTTATTTGCATGTATTCTAATGAATTGAATGGCGTTCATCACGTTGCTTAAAAAAATATACGACTAGACGACGACAAAATTTCTTGTCGACGATATTTAATAGTCGACGTTGTCGACGACGGCGACTAATCGTTGCAGCCCTAGTTGCGTACAATTCTTTTACTTGTGAATGACTTGCTAGTCGTTTTACATTGCGTATATTCTGATTTCTTCCATCTTGAATTATCTCTCTCTCAATCAAACTCAACTAGGGCTGTCTGCATGCGCGATATTTAGCGGAGATGTGTGATTTTATCAAAGGAAAATTAAAAACACGTCATGGTACAGCTTTTGTTCTGGTTGGAATAAAACGGAATTTAACACTGATCTATTAAATATCTACCACAGGCTGTGTATATCTGCCCAATATCATTTATTTTACTCTAAGCACTATTTATTTCACTCCATTAGATGGAGTTAGTTGCTTTTTGATGTGTGACTTGCTGTTTCAGTGTGTACAGCCCCGCTCCCTCCTCCGCTACGTCCACACTGGTTCGCATCACTGCATCGGAATTAAATGCTTTCATCCATACACATCGCTTCTACGTCCACAAGCAACAGCTTCCTCCTCTGCACAGAAACGAGAAAGAAGTGTCAGTAATGAGGTTGCACTGTAGCTGAGATGCTCGTAACATGACCGTTCATTTAGACGTGACCGTGCCTGCATACGGGGCACGTGTGAGCCGGTATAAACAAGGAAGTGGATTGCCATTATATATATTGTGTATATTGTGAGTTTACTTGCAATACTAGCTGGATTACAACAGCCAGTGCTCGATTTCACACCTTGTATTCAATTTGTAATATTAAATTCGAATTGGTTATTGGTCCGTGGTGACAGGGTGGTGCCCCGAGGTTACTATTTATACATTTCTAAATCTTTGTGATTATCTCTGATAATTATGAAAATTATTTAGTTGATAACCAAATTGACCCTCCTTGGGGCCAACATAGTTAGTGCCACATGTGAAGTCTGCTGTGTGTTCACCTCACACTCACCAATGGTGTGGAATAAAATAAATTGTGTTCAACATAGTTGGTACCTATGTGAGGTTATGTTTAATACATGTTGTGGCCTTCCCCAACACTGATAACACATTATAGCTCAATGGTCACTGTATTCCTGCTTGAAGTGCAGTGATTAGTGGCTGTCAGAACCTAGATGAGGGTATCAGATGGTGAGCTTCAAATTTAGGAGGGTTATAGTTGGCACTAATCATCCCATGTGTACATCCACCTCTGCCTGCAATCTGTTCAGTGCCTCAGAGATTGGGCTCGTGGTTGCTACATATTCAGTCAAGATAGCAAGTTCTGCAGGACGGTACCTTGGACCACAGGGACCAAAAAAGAAGAAAAGAAGTGGTTCAGCTCCTCTGCAAGCACAGCATTAGCCTCAGCCGTGATTGTGCTGCTGGACTTGTAGTAGGTGAGGGATGGGGCTGATCCGATCCAGTATCGGAATCAGCTTCTGATACCGACTTAATTCATGGATTAGAAATTTCCAAGCCAACCTGCATATGTACAGACTTCGCACGGGAACTAGTTGGTGAGCGCTCTCTCTGTCTCTCAGCGCGCCTGCCGGCTCTCCAACACCTCCACAGCACAGCTACGCTACTCTGCCTTGTGTTTACTTATGTGAAATGGCTGGCGGGGGGAAGGGGGAGGGAGGGGGGTGCAGCGGCAGCCGGTAAGGAGATGCACACGGACACAGATGCGTTTGGGATCGTGGCAATACTGTAGGTTTATTCACAACACATGGTCTACACGGTTGATATCAGAAATCTAAAGGAAATGCTCATTACACTCGCGATATCAACCCCTACAGTGAAAAAAGGCAATTCACCACAGTAAACTCTTATTGTAGGGTGGTGTTATAGCGACATCTAATGGCACAATGTATGCACAATGGCACAATGAATGTATGTTCCGACTTGCGTCGAAATTCGGTTGCGACACATTCTCAGGAACGGATCTCCGTCATTACTCGAGGACCCCCTGTATTGGTATCGGATCGACCCTACCGTGATGACATCGATACTTTTGTTGCGTCCAGCAAATTACTTGAATTTCGTCACAGAGTTCACGCGAGCGCAGCTTCTCTACACATCTCTCTGTGCAAACATTCTCTTTCTCTCTCTCTCTGTCCCCCTCTCCCTCTCCCTCTCCCTCTCTGTCTCTCCCTGCTCTGCCGGCGGAGAGTCAGAGCTCAGAGCAGCCGTGATGGCGGAGAGAAAAGAAGCGCTGTGTGTGTGGACGTTATTCACTGCAGCTGATAAAGACACTGCCACATGTGATGTGTGCACTGTGGAAACACCAAACATTTACACAAACATATACAGTACACGCATGTCACACTCGAGAGAACTTTGAGCAGCAAACAAAGTTGAGGGGAGGAGCGACACAGAGACCATGTTTTTGACAGTGTCATTGGTGATCAACTTTAGCAGACTGATTCAACTATTATCATATATTCAGCCAGTTTTAAAAAAATAATAGTTTTACTGAAACACAAAAATATACACTTATGTAAAGATATATGCATCAGACCTGAAATATGAGTATTGCTGAATATAAAATTGCCTTCATTGTATGAAGAGTGTCGCTCAAAAGTCAAAAATATGTCTCGATGCTGCTAACAGTGCTGTATTGACCACTGATATGTGGACATCAAGAGCCACAGAGGCTTATTTGTTCAAACACACTCCAGTCTGTGCTCACAAAACAGTCCCACAGCTGATATATTGCACACTCTGGCCTAATTTCATATGGACAGTCAACATTGTTTTTCTTTTTTAACTATGGAATTGAATTAATGTCTGTAAACATTCTCAGTAATCCACATCATGGTTTCTTCAGGAGTGGTTTCAATTAGGCAACTGGAATTCTTGAGTTTTTTCAGAGGACGTTTCACCTCTCATCCACGAACATATTTTCAGTTAAATTACATTTAAAGTTGTGTTAAAGAAAACTATTTCCCCTGATGGAAGGCTTTTAATGAGTATTCAAGATAAAACGCAACACAATATAAGTGTAATTAGAAAAGTTTATTTTATGCAAGTGGACAGTTCTGACAGTTCAACGCTTTACTTTCAAAAATTGCAGTAACTGTTGCTAAATATAATGATGATTTATTTTACACAGTTTTTTGATTTAGGGAGGAAGTTATGTTACTCAAAAAGTGAAGTGTAAAAGAAGGAACAGTAGAAAAATGTGTTAGGCTGGCAGCCTAAAGCAGATGATGCGTGTGGTACTTTCAGGAAGGAGCTGTTGAATAGAGCAGTGGTACAGAAGTCTGTGGCTGGAATGTCATGTTTAAGACGCTCTTTAGTAAGGAAACAAAGTGAAACAGGTGATGCGTCAACTACAGAAAGATGTCTGGATGGGAATATTTGCACATTTTGGCAAATAGATACAGTATTTTGTTGCTATGACAGCCTTTTTCTAACATTCACTCTGAATTACTGTCCCTCTAAGTGTTTAGCTTGGACGGAAACTGTGGTTGACATTTTTCACTGTTTTCTGGTATTTTAGAGAGATGGCTGGGGTGCTTTAACATTTGTAGGAAACTCCTGCTGATGTTTTACCAGTCTGTTGTTGCAGTGTTCTCCTCTACAGTGTGGTGTACCCAGCTAGGGTGCATTAAGAATAGCTGAAAAAGCTGAAAAAGCAGACAAGGAGAGCTGGCTCTTGATTGGCACAGAGCTGGATCCTTTTATGTCAGTGGTGGAAAGGAGCCATATCAACATACTGTCTATCCAGTGATAATTGGCAAATACATTAAAAAAACTCTTTGATATCAAAGTGAAAACATTTTTTTCTGGCAGAATCTCTGGTGGTAAATTAATTTATGTTATAGAGTGTTTTCACACTTGGTCCCTTTTTAAAAGAACCAAACTCAGTCCTCCTCAAGTGGACCAAACAAGAACGAACTCAGTTCTTTTTGTGTTCACATTGTGAGTTTATTTCAAAGAGAACTGGATTCTCTTTCTGGTCCAGTTCAGCTTTGATGGGGCTGCAATCCTCCTTCTGTGCACACTAGGTCCTCTAGAGCTCTCAGACCCCCACTTTACTGAATTCTGGGTAGTTTTCACTTGGAACAAAATGTCTGCTGCTATGCTTACCTTCTTGTGTCTTCTGGTTAAATTACCGCACGTACATAGGGAAAATAGATTTATTAAGATTACATATGAACACAGATATAATTGTCACGTGTATACTGATGTCAGGATTTCCTCCAGAATTTTTTTAACCCGTGGGGGAGGCAGGTCCTCGCTCACCCCAAAAGTGGGGGGATAATTTTTCAATACAGTCACATGCACAAGCATACACATGGCATCTGGTGTTGGTTTTTCAAAATAAGGCTATTTGCAGTGTACCGTCACATTTCATGTCATTTAAATGATAATTTTCATATCATTTTCATTTTGCCGTGGCAGTGTGCCACAATCAATTACGTAGAGGAAACCCTGATTCATTCCTCTCCCACTCTGCGTTTTGTTGTCTGTTGGTCATAAAAATGTAAATTGTTAAAATTCTGTAGATTATTGAATGAAATTATGTGTTTGCTAATCCTGTTGTCTGTTTCCTACAGAGCCCAGGAGTAGAAGAGATGATCTGGGAGCAGTACACAGTCACTCTGCAACGGGTAAGTGTATTAATTTATTGTGTTGTTAAATCATAAGACATTGGTTTATCTGTTGATTAACCTGGGGTCCGTTTCATAAAGCAGGCTGAGAAAAGTGACGCTTAATGTGAATAGCCTGGCTAGACTTAGCCAAAACAAATGAGTTGAGGCTAACTCAGTTCCATAAAGGCTGAGCCACGTTTACGCAGCCACACTAATTCAAGGGCAGGTTCAGCTAGTCAGGCTGATTGCGTGTGCACCCATTCCTAAGCAGCCCACCACCAGCTGACTTCACGCCAGCGGAGGAGCTGGCACTCCAATTGAATACATTGTCCTGTTATTGAGAGGACTGAAGGGGGGGCGGGGGGCATCCTCACAAACTATGCACTCCAGTACAAGGGCTAAAATTCTGAGAACATTTTTTAAAGCTAAGTAGACCACGCGCACAGTGCAGCACACTGGCTTTTTAACACGTGTGAGAAGCACCTTTTATTGTGTAACTTTTATCATCATTTATTGGTGATGTCATTCATCTTCTACCGCTTACTCCTGTTAAGGGTCGCGGGGGGGGCTGGAGCCGATCCCAGCTGACATCGGGCGAGAGGCAGGGTACACCCTGGACAGGTCGCCAGTCCATCGCAGGGCCAACACAGAATACATAAACAGACAAACAACCATTCACACTCACATGCACACCTATGGACAATTTAGAGAGTGGCCAATTAACCTAACCCCCACAATGCATGTTTTTGGGCGGTGGGAGGAAGCCGGAGTACCCGGAGAGAACCCACGCAGACACGGGGAGAACATGCAAACTCCACACAGAAAGATCCCCCGAACCGAGATTCGAACCAGGGACCTTCTTGCTGTGAGGCACGAGCGCTACCCACTGCGCCACCGTGCTGCCCTTATTGGTGATGTGTTGGTTTTATCTATGTTTTTAAACTGTGTATAGCACTTTGGTACTCTGTTGTTTTAAAGTGCTATATAAATAAAAGTGAGTTGAGTTGAGTAATGAAGTCATATACAGTGAAACCTCGACTTACGAACGTCTATACTTGCAAACTTTTCGAGATACGAACCGGAGATTCAAGATTTTTTTGCCTCCTCTTACGAAACAAATTAAAGGTTCGTAAGGAAAAAATTAAAAGGATTTCCCCGGCTGCCACCATTATGTATGATCCGTGAGCAAGTCTCTCAGAGCGTGTCATGTTATAAATAATATATAATTATCAAAAAAGTATTAGAAAAAAGTAGAGTAGCAAAGTGCAGTGTAGCGAACGTAGAAATTAAGCATACGATACGTGATTCTCCCACTCAGCCCCTCCCACCTTAAAAGTTTTTGTTAATTGATTTTTTAATTCTTATCTATTGTTATGGTTTTCTGTGTGTGTACTTTGTTACTGATTTTACGGTGTTTTAAATGGAGTAATAGGGCAAAAGGGGTGACTTTAGGGATAGGTCGGCACGCATTATTTGCTTTTACATGAATTTTTATGGGAAAAATTGCTTCGACTTACGAACGTTTCAACCTACGAACCCGATCATGGAACGAATTAAGTTCGTAAGTCGAGGTACCACTGTATTATAATCATATATTTTCTTTCAGATAAGTGTCACCGTTAAGGGGTCGACTCAGGGTAAGCCTGACATTTAGCCTGGTCCGGACTAGGCTAGTTTGCCAGCATAAGTTGCCGTGGTAACTTAGTTTGAACTATGCTAAGCTTGCTTTAAGGAACCGAATCCACTGGAAAATAAGCCAGACTAACGAAATAAGCCTGGCTTATTTGGTAATCCAGCTTTATGGAACAGGCCCCAGGTCTATCAGGGGACAATTGCTCCATATCATCCTTCAAACTGCACTATTAAGTGCTGTGATCCCTTACTTGTGACTTTCCATGAGGTTTTATAGTTTTTCTCAGTGAGCCATATCCAAATTGTTAAAATCTATGATGCAAATTGTCAAATCTGGCTTACTCACCTTTATTATCATCAGGGACACCTCGGGGGACCCCAATACTGTCTGTGTAGACTCTATTATCAAGTGCTGCACCAGGGGCACTACGATGGTCACGATGCATCACTTTTTCTTTTAGTTTTGTACTTGTGTACATAAACTTAATTTATGAAAGTCTCCTGTCGGGAAGATGTGGAAAGGCATTAATAACTGTATTAAAGTACATTCTCCTGCCCATTGATTAGGCAATATTGGTCTTAGCTTCATATCACCACACATCCACCAAACGTCAGCTCTCATACTTGTTTGATTTACAAATAATGAATCTGTAAAATTCCCTGCGTTTCTGTTACTTTAATGGACTCAACACAATAACCATTGGAAAATATACCGACCTTCATTCCCACCCCATTTCACTCAAAACATTTTTTGTTCCCTTTGTACCCTTTTGAGACAGAGAAATGTCGGCCCTCGTAACTGGTGGAAACAAAAGGGAAAGAGAGTACAAAGAGTTATTAAATAAATTTATGACACATTGCAAGCCTGTAGGGCTGTTGTTGTTCTAACGAAATGTAGCGGTACATAATTGGGGTTTGGCTGTGGCTCATGCGATTCAATTGGATTGACCAGCCTTTCGAGCAGTATACATCATCCATTCTAACCACTAATTTCTTTCAGTTTACCCAGTTTCTAAGGCTATTCTATCCTCATATGTGATGTTAGCTAAATATCTCGTTGCAAAATGGGGTACTACGGCTGGTTGGGAACTTGGTTGTGATAGATCATACAAATGAATTTATCAGATCTAGTTAACCTTGCCGCCCAATTTTTTTCCCCACACTGCCCTATTACCAATCTGGAAAAATCTACCACCACTGATGTTGTTTCTCCCTCATTAAAAGTTAAATTAAGAACCGGATAGTCCCAGTTGGTAAGATCTTCTCTCCACAGATTTTCTCCCACTCCCCTTTTTATCCCTATGATGTTGCAGTAGTTTTGTGATTTGTATGTTAATTATTGATCTAAATGAGACAGCAAAAATAGGGGGGTTTCGCTTGCATTCTCTTTAAATTGTAAACTTTGACTGAGATATTTAAGCCCAAATATTGAAACGTACATACTAACAAGTATTACTATTAAGCAACTAATCATGCCTTTAAGTCTACAGAACCCCAGATGTTTAAATGGATGCCGGGGTTGCTGACTCTCCATATTGGAGAAGGGTATTCTACTTAAATCTTTTAGTCTGATAGTTTGTTATGTTTTAGACCCTTCCTCCTGTTTTTCCAAATCAGCTCTTGCCTCTCGTAAAGTCCAAGAGGGCGTCGGGGCTGGTACACAGTGTGTCAGGTGGTGCCAATTAGCTCCAGTCTTACCTATTAGTTGGACCGCGTGGGAGGGACACTCTACTACTTCATATGGTCCTGTCCACCTGGGTTCAAGCCACTTTCGTTTGTATCCAGTCCCCAACCTTTATAACTGGAGTCTTTTCTGGAGTTGTTTCAGGGCCCTTTTCAATCAGCTGGACCTGTTTGGACAAAACTCAAGTCATTTTAGTCAAAGCAGTCATGTATTTGTCACAGTCAATTTGCCTATTAGCCATCTAATGAGGGGACATGTCCACCCTCCCTAGGAGGTCCTGGCATTGGTCGATCCGTCAACAACTTGTGGCGTAAGATGTGTTTTTCCGCCAGGAGATGTTGACATCAGAGCAAGAGGCAAAGCATCCACCCAATTTAATTTTGTGCCATGGCATATTTTAGCTATCTTCCTTTTTATTGTGTGGTTAGCCCTTTCCACTAACCCTTGAGATGTAGAATGATAAACTGCTCCATACTTATGTGTGATGCCTAAAGCTTTTTCAATTTCTGCCAAGTGTTAATTGTCAAAATGAGACCCATTGTCTGATCCATTCGTTCTGGGGACCTCATACCTAGGTATCAGTTCATTTTTTAACCATTTAACCACTTTGCTGGCTGTTTCTGTTTTACAAGGAATCGCTTCTACCCATTTTGTGAATCTGTCAACCATCACTAATAGATATCTGTATCCTTTAACGCGGTTATCTGCTCCCATGTCTGTAAAATCAATGGTAATATCTTTAAATGGGGCCTCAGGAACAGGAAACTTTCCAGCTGGACATTTATATGGCTGTTTAGAATTGTGATAATTACATGTGTTACATTAAGCCACATAGTTCTCCACCATGCTTGTCATATGTGGATGCCACCAGAGCTGTTCATTGTTCATTTGGGTGTTCTTTTTGCTTTCATGTGCGGGTCCATGCGCTTGTTTTAGGAGTAGTTGCCATAATTTTGCTGGGGCCACTAATCTTCCATCATGTGATCTCCAAAGTCCCTCCTTTTCAACTGCTCCTTTTTTTAGCCATTCGTTTTGTTCATAAGCTCCAGCTTGAGCTTGCATTCTTATAATGTCCTCTTGAGTGAGTGTCCGGGGCTCACTTTCTGTTAAGATAATCTGTTTAGGTGTAGGGCTGCAACGATTAGTCGCCGTCGTCTACGACGTTGACTATTAAAAATGGTTGACCAGAAAAACTTTTCGTCTAGTCGTATATTATTTTAAGCAACATGATGAACGCCATTCAATTCATTAGAATATATGCAAATAAAGTTGCAGTGCACCACCGGAAACGCAAGGGGCAATAACCTGCACCATCTGCGCCCATATTGAACTAAACACTGAAGAAGTTCAATAGCAATAGCAAAGTCGATGCAGTAGCAACGATGGCTGAAGCAGAGGTGCATAGTGATGTTAGCGCGAGACTGCGAATGTTTAAAGTCTGGGAGTATTGTCGGGAAAATAAAGAAAATAAATTAATTAATAAAATAAATACCCAATATAAATAAAATTAATACCCAACTTTGTTAAAAACGGGAAACGTAGCAAATAAATAATCGATAATCGTTGACTTATCGAAAAATTAGATTATAGATTAGTCAACTACAAAAATAATCGTTAGTTGCAGCCCTATTTAGGTGTATATCCTCCTGCTGTTTTGCTGCTTTGTCTGCTGCATAATTTCCTCGGGCCACCTCCACTGTGAGTTTCTGACC
This sequence comes from Trinectes maculatus, assembly GCA_016785345.1. Taxonomy (NCBI): domain Eukaryota; kingdom Metazoa; phylum Chordata; class Actinopteri; order Pleuronectiformes; family Achiridae; genus Trinectes; species Trinectes maculatus. Next base: position 37,543 of record JAFBJQ010008954.1, on the reverse strand, counting down.
TTAGCACGTCATCACTGCTACTTCCTCAGGCAACAGTACAGCTTTGAGAAGAGCTTCTAGTTTCTCTTTGTGTTTTACTAGTATGTTAGCTGTGGTAAGGAAATTCCTTCTCACCCATTGTGGTCCATCCACATGTACTGCTTCATATTCATAGGCTGAATCAGTGTAAATATTTACTCTCTGCCCTTCACTCAATTCCAGCGCTTTGGTGAGTGCAATGATTTCTGCCAATTGTGCAGATGCTGGTTGTGGTATGATGCCTGTCTTTAAAACTTCATGTCTTTGGCCATGGTCTACACTTTGGACTACTGCATCCTGCAAGTGGTGAGTGAGGATGACATATCCTGGGATATGATTTCTGCTATATCCAGTAAGACCAAATGCCAGCATTTGTTGGATGGTGACAGGTTTTCCATGGTTTAGTATGGAAGTCTCCTGAGACGGTGTGAGAGTGTGGCCTGCTGCAGAAATCTCTCCGCCTAAAAAAGTCACCAGCCGGCAACAGATCTGCACCTTCTCTTTTTTTTATCTTATGGCCTCGTTTTGCCAACAGAGTGAGAAGGGCATATGTGGTATTTAGGCAGACTTCTGCTGTTGGGGCAGCCAGCAGAATGTCATCGACATATTGTAAGAGGATCATTCCTTTAGGCAGCTCCAGCGGTTCCAGGTGGGTTTTTAGTGCCCCATGAAAGAGCCCTGGGCTGTCATGATACCCTTGCGGTAGTCTCGTGTACTTGTATGTGCTGCCTTGGTAAGTGAACCCAAAGACTTCTCGGGATTCCTCGTCCAAGGGCACGCTGAAGTAGGCATTGGCCAAATGAATCACTGTGAAAAACTAATGTGCAGGAGTGAGGTTCTACAAGGCCAAGTATGGATCTGGCACAGGCAATTCATAGGGGACAGTGGCCTTATTCACAGGTCCAATATCTTGTACCATACACCAGCCTCTGTTCTCCACTTTTGGCACTGGCAAAATGGGAGTGTTTCATGATGATCTGTAAGGGATAATCACTCCTGCGGTGAGCAGACCCTTAATTGTATCTGCTATGCCCGCTTCTTGTTCAGGCTTAAGTCGATACTGTGGTCGCCATACAGAGTTTTGTCCTGGTTTCACAGTGACGTGCACTGGAGGAGTGTCAATGAGTCCAACATCATGAGGTCCTGTCGTCCAGAGTGATTGTGGTACTTCCGCCAACAGCCGTGGTGTGTCCAGGTGATCTGTCTTTTCTCGGCCATGGTTTCGGGGCAGTTCCACACCTTCATACAGTACATGTTCCTTAGTCGTTACTGTAATCTGTCACATGTCTTCTTCTTTTGCTTTGAATACTTTAGGTGATGTAGTTGCTTCCCACGCCAATATTAAGGCTCCCTTAGTCATTGGGCCAAGAGATCGTGCCTCATAGTTGCTTCCCACTGCCAATGTAACGTGAGAAATGGACTCCTCTCCCAGTTAGTACCATTGTAGTTACTCTGTGGTTAACACAGAGCAAGCCGTAACTCCTTCTCTTCTCACATAAATATTTCTTACTGCAATGTCGTATTTTTTCTTTTCCTTTTCCACCTCCCATGCCTCATCATAGATCTCATCTGGTTGCCCAATGTAATTAAGGGTGCAGTGTAATGGGTCAATTGGAGCTTTGTAGGGGAAAGGGATTGAATCTATGGTTTCCACTGCAGGAACTGGTAATTGATGTGGGGTGTGCCTTCACGTGTGCTTAGGAGCTTCATCCAGTAAACTTTAGTGAGTTGGTGCCATATGTGCATGGGAATGTGCAGTTCTTTCTGTGGTTATGACAAGGCCCTCCGGGGAACAATAGATGTTCAGATGTAGCTTAGAGAGCAGATCTTGGCCTAGGAGGTTTACTGGGCAATCTGGAGTGTAAAGGAACTGGTGGATTAACTCCTGGTCGCCGTACGTCACAGCCATTGGAATTGTAAATCATTGTTTCTGGGGTTTCCCCGAATATCATGCCCCATTTATCATGCACGTCACCATTGGCTCCATAATTGGTGGAATGAGCTGACTCAGTGGATATGGGGCCCCTTCAACACTCCCCTCCTCATCTTGTCTCCATTCCCAGGCTGTGATTGGCATTTGATTGGAATACGGGAGCTGAGGTCCTCCATGACCTACTTGACCTTGAGGACAGGTGTGTGCCCAGTGTCCAAGCTGTCCACAGATGTAACAGGGCTTGTGAGTACTGCTTTGTGTCCCCCTTCCTCGTTGCACCCCATATTGCTGAATAATGGTTGCGGAGGGTATGCCACTGTGACTGCAGGTGTCACCGTTGTACTGGAAGAAGGCTGCTGTGGCGGGTAGGTCATTGGTGTGACAGGTGTCAATGGTGCACCTAGCGCGGCAATAGGGGGTGCCTGTTGTCCAGCCATGACTTCTTTTACCACTTGAACTTTTTCTGCTTTCCAGTCATGTGGGGACGGAACTGCGATCATTTGTTTGGTCTTGGTCTTATTGATTGCATTATCGTTTTAATAGTATTTTAGTTAGATTTCTCACTTGGTCATCCTCTGCGATGTTTATAATTACGATGATGGTGTACTACATGGTCAACCCAGAGCTTGTAATCCAACTTTTGCAGGCCCACCATGTCTTGGAGTGCCATCTGCACCAGTTGCGGCAACCGTTTAATACACAGCACTCTCCACAGTGCCTGGACAGGTCCACTGGAATCATGTCTCATTCTGGTGTTATTCTCCCACACTTAGGCAGCTCATTCATTCATTCATTTTCTGCCGCTTAATCCTTTTCAGGGTCGCGGGGGGAGCTGCAGCCGATCCCAGCTGATACTGGGCGAGAGGCAGGATACACCCTTTTCAGGTAATCATATATGTTTTCTCGTTCATTCATTCGTAACGCCTCCACAGCAGTAATGTCATTCTCAGTCGGGTAGATTGTCCTGAGAACATCCCAGAGATCATTTCCGTATCAGGTTAAATGGGTTATTATCTGGGTTTTGTGATAGAATTCCCACTTCTCTTAGTAGCTTTGCTGTCGTACATGCTCCCTCTATTTTAGACATCAGTGCTCTCTGACAGAGCGTCTCACCTGCTGTTTGGTCTTCCAGTGCAGCAATCCATGAGTCCGCACCTTGATTAAGAGGGGGACTTTTTTTTTTATCAAATCTTCCATATCCCTGTGGGCGAAAGGGACATACACTTCTGTGCCATTGCCTGCCATTCTCAATGGAAACATCCATTTTTTGGTCTTGGCTTCATTTCTTGGTCTTAGATTATATTTGGGTCTTACGCTGTGCATGGATCCATCCATCAGATGACCTGTGAACACTCCTTCCACATGTCCTGTGATAGAATGGGATAAGTTGGTTTCCACCCATCTGGAATACTGTCTATCAAATAATCGTTTCCCATGGCTCCTCTGTCTTTTCCATTATCATCTTCATCATTCCCTCATCTGTAGAGGTATTTAGGATACAATGTCGACTTTGGAGAGGCACTTCAATTAAACCCACAGAGATGCCTGTGCTATCCACCATTCCTTGGATGAATGCACGAGTGGATTGAACCTTCAATTTGATATCATAGCTCTCTTCAATTTGATCTTGTTCCAGCTCTTAAATGACCTTGGTCAGACTGTTTATTTTTTCTGCCTGTTCTTTCAATGAGGTGACCAAGGTTTCTACTGCCTTGGAGGTTACAGTTTGTGTGTCTTGCATCTGACCATAACCAGGGATGTCTAGGTCCAGAACTCCAGCTTGGACCTGCACTGTCGGAGCTTGTACAGGTAGGATTGGGTTTCTTGTCTGTCTCAGTTGTGAAATTGATGTTGGATGTAATGGGGGGAGGCAGTACATGTGGAGTGTGGCATTCTTCCTGTAGATTTGGATAGAGTCCGCTGACAGATACAGGTTCAGACGTCTCTGCAATGTGCGTGGGAGTCTCACATTGTTTTTCTTCTGGGCTGGGCTCTATTTGCTTTTTCTGTTTTATCCTTTGCGCTTTTCCTGCTTTGGTCATCAGTTCACAGATTGCTATTGTAGAAGTTGCAGTGCCCTTCTTTCTTTTCATTCTGGCATGTGTCATTCCAATTCTGTATTTACCTGTAGTGTCCCACTGTGCAGTGGCTTCTCTCTCAACTGCTGATGCTGCGGTGGCGATGCAAGGCAAGGGTGTTTCTGGCAAGTCTGTGAGAAACCCTTGTTGAACCCATTTGTCCCACAAATTTGTCACCTCCTTGGTTAGTCCAGGCTTGTCTTTGTCTCTGGCAGATATGAGCCACTGTTCAATAGTCCACTTCTTAAATTGGCCCAAGGTCTCTGGATTAGATAGATAGATAGATAGAAAGATAGAAAGAAAGAAAGAAAGAAAGAAAGAAAGAAAGAAAGAATCTTTTTTGTAAATAGATTCTTTTTTTTGTAATATAGTTACCTCCTCAGTACTTGCACCTACATGTTATCTCCTTTCACACTTTCACAGCAGCAGCACACAATTACACACACAACTGGGCATCTTTTACCCTTATTACTTGCTCCTCTCTCTCTCTCTCTCTCTCTCAAGAACATGCGGCCTTACATTCACGTAACTTTTTATAACACAATCCAGCAATATTTCAAGAAAACTCTATGCAGTTGCCAACAATTCCAGAACTACACAATCGAAATCCAAAAATAAATCTCAGATCACAACATTGATCTCCTATCTTTAACTGAAACCTGGCTGCATCCTGATGAATATGTCAGCCTAAATGAATCCACTCCTCCCAGTCATATAAATACTCACATCCCCCGTGGCTCTGCCCGTGGAGGTGGTGTCGCAGCCATCTATAACTCTAATTTGTCAATTATTCCCAAACCCAAACTTTAACTCATTTGAAAGCCTTGTTCTCAGTCTATCTCAGCCAACATGTAAAACATTACAGCCAGTTCTATTTGTGGTAGTTTACCGTGCTCCTGGGCCTTATTCTGAGTTCTTAACAGAATTCTCAGAGTTTTTATCTAATTTAGTCCTTAAAACAGACAAAGTCATTATAGTAGGTAACTTTAATATTCATGTTGACACTGAAAGTGACAGCCTTACCGCTGCATTTAATTCAATATTAGACTCAGTCAATGGTTTCAGTCCATGTGTAAACCAACCAACCCACTGCTTTAACCACACCCTTGACTTAGTTCTTACATATGTCATCAATATTGAACAATTGTTCGTACTTCCACAAAATCCCCTTTTATCAGATCATAGCTTATTAACCTTTGAGGTTCTATTATTAGACCACAGGCCTTTAACCAAAATCTCTCTGTCAAGATGCCTGACTGTATGGAAGCCCATTTCCGCCAGTAAAAAAAAAAAAAAAGTCGAAATTATGAGATAAAAAGTCGAAATTATGAGATAAAAAGTCATAATTATGAGATAAAAAGTCGAAATTATGAGATAAAAAATCGAAATTATGAGATAAAAAGTCATAATTATGAGATAAAAAGTCATAATTATGAGATAAAAAGTCGAAATTATGAGATAGAAAAGTCATAATTATGAGATAAAAAGTCGAAATTATGAGATACTACTTTAACACAACAGTCAAAGTAGCAGCTCCCTCTGTGAATTCTCTTCATCAGAAATGGATTGTGAGCACATCGAAGACTACTTTAAACGTGGATTTACAACGAATGAAATTCTCCATTTGCTTGCGGATTGCCATGGCATTGTAATAACCAAACGCAGCTTGGAAAGAATCTTAAGCAAGAAGCAGCTTTGGCGTAGGAAGAACAAAACTGATGTGGCTGAGGTGGCAACACAATGCCACTATCCTCTAAAGCATCCACATGAAGTAATGTTCCATGTTCTGGAAAACTAAATGCATCTATTTGGTTGACAGTGGTATAAAGAAGGGAAACCCTCTCGCTGCTTGCATTTGCAGATTCTGTGCTGCTTCCAACATAAATGACATCTTTACTACTTTGCTCCACAGCATCTGTGGCAGAAGTGTCTGAAAAGTAACAACAATTATCTGGTTCATCATGTGTCTTTTCAACTTGTGCAGTTGCATCACTATTCTCCTCACTGGTAATATCTCTCTTCTTTGTTTTTAAATAAAAGCGTAAGAGCGGTAACTTTGTCTTCTCATACAGTTCACCAACTGTGATAGTGTCCTCTAATGGATGCTGCTGAAAATCAGTTAGATCAAGTTCAAAATCAGTCAGGCTACCCACTGCATTTTTTCCACCTGGGAAAAACAACTGACCAGCTTTTTCAATCAACGCCTGTTTTTTAGTGTCCTTTGAGACACTCTCTTTCCTGGTTCCCCCTCCCTTTTTGGTGCGTATCTGGACAAATTCCCCTTCTCTGTAATGCATCCATCCTAGTTCAATTTTTCTTTCACTTTTCTGAGCATTCCTTGTAGGGCTCTGAAGCTCTCTCACAGACACCCGATCACCTTTTTGTCGTGATAGCTTTCCTCTAAGTCGCTCAAAAATCTTGGACTTTTGACTGCGTGGTTCTCTTTCCTTTCTTCTGCAGTATCCAAAAACAGCTAGTCGATCACCGTAGGATGGGAGATACTCTTTTAGCTGGTCATCTGTCATGAAGGGTATGACACTGGAATCAATCTATTAAGAAGAAATATTTCATGAGTTCTTCAGTCAAGTCCATTAAATCATAACAATCAACAAACTGCATACACAGCACCAGATATTAACTACAAAGCTCTTCCAAACTTTGACTTTTTTGGTGTTGGTGTGATTTGTACAAGAACTTCCTTTATTAACTACCTTCTCCTGTTCCATTCGCTGTATGTTTTCCTCAGGCACATGGCGTGACCTTAAGTAGTCACTTAGCTCATCCATCTTACAGTTAGAAAACCTCTGTTGAATAAAATAAGAATTTAAATGTGAAATTTAAAAAAACACAATACATATTTAGTTTATTTCACAGTTTCTATTTGCAATTTTGGTATTCAAGCAATGCTCATGTTTAAATCTACTATGTTCCAAGTTCTCTGGCTAAGAAGAAACAGAGAATTACTTTACTTTTGAACGTGTTATTTTTCTATTAATATCTTGAATAAGTCTCTTGGTTTTCTGATTTAGAAAAGCTGTCCTCTGATATAATCACAAATTCAACACTTTTATCTGATTATCTACTATCTGTGGTGACAGTAGTTTGTAATAAAACATGTTTGGCTAGATGTTAAATCAAGTATCAATATATTACAATACAATGAGTCAACTGTTTTTTGTTTTGTTTTTAAATGCAAAAAATAAAACAAAATTACTGTGTGGTAAATTCCAGTGAGGGAGAGATGAACAAATAAACAAAAAAGTTATTCTAACATTGTCTACAGAGTAAGACTAAACTGAGATTAAGACAATCTGAGTATAAAATTGTAAAAAAAAAATGACCAAGCCTCTTTTAATCATTAATCATACAATTTGTGACTCACTTAAAATCCTGCATAACATTTATTTATTGTATGCAGATCTATCTCAAGACCTAGCATCTTGTTACATCCTCACTATACAGTTCTCCATTTTCAGGTCGCATATTTTGACTCTTTGACTAACAGTCCCATTGGCTTTTCCCTCTTTCATACACATAACTTACCCATTAGACATAGCCGATTTTTGCCAGAGGTAAACTAAACCCGGTAACTGAGACAAACAGTCACTAATGGAAGTTGTGCATTTATACAGTAAGGTATTTGCATACTGTTTTTATAGCAACTTTAATACTGTCATGCCATTAACAGCAAAAACACACGACCATTACGACCAAAATGTTCCTATAACAAACGTGAAGAATAGACGCAGAGTGACGTGCAGTTCTCCATGCTACGGAGGATACAATACAGGTGCTCAACAGTCTTATGACATTAGCATCGTTTCTCAGGATAGTTAGCTAACCTGGAAAATGGCAACTCAGTGCACAGTGTACAATATTCGCATGACTTTTCAACATACTGGAGAGCACAGCGTTACATGTAAAAGTAGCTATGATAACACTTACCAACTCTTAATAAAAACCTTTGGGGAGACATCTGTCGCCGACTCTAAGTAACATTATGCAACTCACAAAAGAACGGGCTCTCTTCCTGTTTCAGTGTCACCATCTAGTGGCGTAAATGTTACTTCAAAACGATTATTCACTGACAGCTGAAAGATATATATATATATATATATATATATATATATATATGAATACTTTTTATCTCATAATTATGACTTTTCTATCTCATAATTTCGACTTTTTATCTCATAATTATGACTTTTCTATCTCATAATTTCGACTTTTTATCTCATAATTATGACTTTTCTATCTCATAATTTCGACTTTTTATCTCATGCATGCGCACCAACTATCTCATAATTTCGACTTTTTATCTCATAATTATGACTTTTCTATCTCATAATTTCGACTTTTTATCTCATAATTTCGACTTTTCTATCTCATAATTTCGACTTTTTATCTCATAATTTCGACTTTTTATCTCATAATTATGACTTTTCTATCTCTTAATTTCGACTTTTTATCTCATAATTTCGACTTTTTATCTCATAATTATGACTTTTCTATCTCATAATTTCGACTTTTTATCTCATAATTTCGACTTTTTATCTCATAATTTCGACTTTTTTTTTTTTTTTTTACTGGCGGAAATGGGCTTCCATATGACTGACAATGCTGTGGCTAAATTTAAGGAAATTATTCCATTAACTTTGAAGTCACTACCACAGCCTCATGAAGCAGAGTCCATAACTGGTTTTAATTCTTCCCAGATCGATAATTTTGTCAATAGCACAACAGAATCATTATGATCAGCTCTTCACTCTATAGCAAACTCATTAAACAAAGCAGACAAGCTCCTTGGTATAATTCAGACACTCACAAGCTAAAACAGGTGTCAAGAAAATTAGAAAGAAAGTGGCGCTCCACCAACAAACATAATCCAAGGTTTCTTTTCAGCACTGTAGCCAGGCTGACTGGAAGCCACAGCTCTATTGATCAGAGCATTCCACACTCCCTTACTAGCGATGATTTTATACATTTCTTGAATGATAAAATTATAACTATTAGGGAGAAAATACACCACTCCCAAACTATACTAAATAGTGACATATCCGTACAAACAGAAATAGCAGGCTCAGCAAACATAGACTGCTTTACCCAAATTGACCATAGTCAGCTAAAAACAATAATTTCTTCATCTAAAGCAACAACCTGTATTCTAGACCCCATCCCAACAAAACTCTTTAAAGAAATTCTACCTCTATTGGACAGTCATTTACTAGATATAATCAATCTGTCACTGTCATCTGGTTATGTACTACAGTTCTTTAAAGTAGCTGTAATTAAACCTCTCGTCAAGAAACCCTGTCTGGACCCAGAAGTTTTAAATAACTACAGACCAATATCCAACCTCCCCTTTCCCTCTAAAATCCTTGAGAGGGCTGTCGCCAATCAGGTAAATGATTTTCTTCACAACATTAGTTTATATGAGGACTTGCAGCCAGGGTTCATCATAGCACTGAGACAGCTTTGGCAAAAGCATCTGCTCAACCATTTGTCTCACAGCATGCTATTTTGCTTCAAAGAAGGAATTTGTCACCTGTGTCTGCTTAGTTTATTTTTTCACTGAACCCAATTTAACTACATTACAATGATTTCAGTGCTTAATGCAGACCATGGTTTCACAATACATCGTGACTACCAATGGTATATAATATTTGAATATAAACTACATATTAAACCTACTTTACTACACACTTTCACGCAAGAAAATAAAAATTCCAAACAGCAACTTGACCAAAGCTATTATCGCGTCATACATGTCCGTAATCACACGGTCGTGTCCGTGAAGCTGGAGGTTTAATGTTTAACAAAGCACTGAGATGCTTCATTATGTCGCACAGAAAGGACAACTCACACCGCCACTTCTCTTCCACATTCATCTGCTGACAACTGATCAGTGTGATATTAAAGCAGGGTGAGGATATGTTGGTGTACAGATCTTGATGGGCGTGGCGGCTACTGCAGTGCGTTGTGGACTTTGTAGTATGAGTAGTGGGAGTGCTATATACCAGCGGGAGATTAATAATAGACACATGAAATACCTCGCAGGTTTGCGATTGTCATGTCTGCTTTAAGAGAACCATGCCACCAATGTTGTTCTGAGGGGAATATTGAATTTCAATAACTTCCTTTACTGTGAACTCTGAGCTAGTCAATCAAGTTCTGTTCTTTTGTGTTCGGTGAGAATTGAGTGCAAGGTTACCAAAATCAAGAAACGGTGCATAAAAAATTTAAGCCAAATGCAACTATAAACTTAGATAATTATATACTACTCAATTGAATTTTTGAACCCATAGCTCAATTCAACCCATAGCTTTACCTACCAAAGAACATATGTAGCCAGGTCAGTCATTTTCTCATTTTGTTGGACAAAGAAAAGGACGCAAGACACAGGAGCAAAATGCTCATCCTTTCACAGGGACTTGAAAAACATGCAGCCACAAAACCAGGAAAAAGAGAAATGGGTAAATGGTAAACAACTGAAAAAAGGAAAATGATTTCCCAAGACTAAAGACAAAGAGACTTTTGTGTTCTGACATTCCTTCTCAATACATTTTAATAATCAATTTAAATTCTTTTTCTGTAGGACTCTAAGATGGGTTTTGGTATTGCTGTGTCAGGTGGACGTGACAACCCGAACACTGAGAATGGTGAGACTTCAATCATTGTCTCAGATGTGCTACGTGGTGGACCTGCAGATGGATTACTCTTGTAAGTCTCACTGTGACCGTATTCATTCTCTGTGGAAAACATATTTCAGTTTTATACTAGTTAAAGAACACACCTGTAACAAATACAGTACTACAAGTCATCTCGTACTTCTATTGCTGCTACAATGTTGTATTTTGGTTGATTGTTTAACACTTAAGTTAGCTAGGTGTCATTAGTTCTGGGCATTAGTCTGTCATCTATTCATATGTCATTTCAGTCATTCAGTTAAGCTCTCAAACTGGTATACATTGCTGATCCAATCAAGGTAAAAATAAGTAGCTTTGGGTCTGCTTTGCGAACAATTAACTGACTTCTTTGTGCTCTGCATGTACATATTTTGTGAGGGAGAGAGAGCGAGAGAGAGGGAGCACAATGTTTTCTCGAAGAGGTAGATGAAGACTGCTGTATTGCTCTGGCAGCATTCGGTTTGCGATGTGAGATCAAGTTCAGGGTTTGAGCTCTTAAACTCACGTAAGCACATCCTTAAAAAAGCATAGCTATTGTATGTAATTATAGACAAAGCTGATTCTTATGCACACCTGTGTGTGATGGAGGAGGTATACTAACATTTTTGAACAGATGCAGTAGAGAGATGGATAACCTTAACAAATGAGATGATGTGATTTTATGGAAGTCAGATCACAGTACAGGATCCACTAATTACACTCAAGTGACTGCTAACCCATCCTTTAGGGATGCTTTACCCATCCCTAAAGTTGTTGCCAGCTACCACTAAACAACAGAAGTGTCTACATTCCACCGCATGCGTGTGTAACGGAGGCACTGCAGCACCTAGCTGACCAGGTAATAGACGTGGAGAAAAAGACTCTCTGCTCATCATTCTTGGGGATTTAAACAGAGCTAACTTCAGCCATGAACTCCCAAAATACAAACAGCAGATTTTAAATGTCCCACCAGGGATGCTAACAGACTGTTATCACTCTGTTCCCTGAGTTGCCTTGGGACTCTCCGACCACTGCGTGGTCCATCTCATCCCAATGTACAGGCAGAAGTTAAAATCTGCTAAGCCTGTAGTAAGAACAGTGAAGAAATGGACAGTCAAGTCAAAGCTGGAGTTGCAGGTCTGCTTTGACTGCACTGCCTCGAGCGTCTTTGAAGCTGCAGCTACAGACCTTGACGAGCTGACCGACACTGTGACATCTTACATCAGTTTCTGTGAGGACTCTTGTGCAGACCAAAACCTTCTGCACATACAACAGCAGCAAGCCATGGTTCACCAACAAACTGAGCATGCTGCGCCAGGCCAAGGAGAGGCCTACAGTGGTGGGGACTGGACCTTGTACAAGCAGGCCTTGGACACTCTGACGAGGGATATCAGTGTGACATTTGCCTCCCTGATTCGCTGGGCTCGTGTTGGGTAAAATTGGGCATGTGACATGGCAATCCACTTCCTTGTTTATACCGGCTCACGCTTGCCCCGTATGCATGTGCGGTCACATCCAGAGGAGGAAGGTGTTTCTTGCGGATGTAGAAGCGATGCATATGAATGAAAGTGTTAAATTCTGATACAGTGATGCGAACCAGTGTGGACGTAGCAGGTAAGGGGGCGGAAACTGGATGTTACACATCAACAACACCAACTCTGATTAATGGAGTGAAATAAATAGTATCTAGAGTAAAATAAATTATGTTGGACAGATCTACACAACCTGTGGTAGATAGATTTAATAGAGCAGTGTTAAATTCCGTTTTATTTCAAGCAGAACAAAGCTGTAGCATGACGTGTTTTTAATTTTACTTAAAAAACAAAAAAAATCGCACGTTTCCGCGATGTGAAAATCGCGCATGCAAAAGCCCTAGTTGAGTTCGTACTGATATATTTATTTATTTACGTCCAGAGATGTAGCATCCAGTGACAATGTACAGAGATTATTTATTTTTATTTATTTATGTCCAGAGATCTAGGATCCATATTTATTTACTTGAAATTCAATAAAATGTTGTTGACACAGAAAACCTGTAAAGCCTATTTTTTGTACACAGAAAATAAACAGGAGGAATTGATAAGGAAATCGATAAAGAATCGGATCAATCAGCAGAATTGATAATGGCAGTGGTATCGATCAAATCTTATCAATACCCATCCCTAGTGTGGAATGGCCTGAGAGACATGACCATGTACAAGTGCCCATCCCCACAACTTGTATGTAACAAGCAACTGGCAGAGGCTCTGAACAGCTTTTACTGCCGCATTTACACCTCCTGCAACCCCCTCCCCCTCCACTCAGACACCTCGTCTGCACTAAGGGTCTGTGAAGAGGATGTGTGCCAGCTCTTCCAGAGACAGAAGACAGGAAGGCTCCAGGACCTGACAGCATGTCCCCCTCCTGCCGGAGAATCTGCGTTGACCAGCTGGCCCCCTGTGTGAAGTCCCATCCAGCTTCAAACGCTCCACCACCATCCTGGTACCCAAGAAACCCTCCATCATGGGACTGAACGACTACAGGCCCGTCGCCTTAATGTCTGTGGTCATGAAATCCCTTGAGAGACTTGTGCTGACACACCTGAAGAACATCACTGGCCCCCTGCTGGACCCCCTGTAGTTTGCCTGTCGGGCACTCAGGTTGGTGGATGACGCAGTCAACATGGGACTGCACTTTATGCTCCGACACCTTAACACCCCAGGGACTTATGCTAGGATCCTGTTTGTGGACTTCAACTCTGCTTTCAACACGATGATCCCAAAGATCCTACACCAGAAACTCTCCCAGGTCACAGTGCTGGCCTCCAGCTGTCAGTGGATCTCCAACTTCCTCACTGACAGTAGGCAGCAGGTGAGGCTGGGGAGCATCACCTCCTTCACTCGCTCCATCAGCAGATGATCCATCTGTGAAAATCCTCAAGCTTGCAAACAACACCACAGTCATCGGCCTCATCAAGGACAGTGATGAGGCCGCCCATAAACGGGAGTGGATCAGCTGGTCCCCTGGAGCAGTCAGAACCACCTTGAGCTCAACCTCCTCAAAACTGTGGCGATGAAAGTGGATTTTAGGAGGAGCCCACCCACCTTACCCCCACTCACCAGTCTTAACAGCAAAGTGTCTACCGTGGACTCCTTTAAGTTTCTGGGAACCACAGTCTCCAGGGACCTGAAATGGACCGCCCACATAGACACTGTCAGAAAGAAGGCCCAGCAGAGGCTGTACTTCCTGCGTCAGCTCAGGAAGTTCAACCTACCACAGGAGCTGCTGGTCATCTTCTACACTACTATCGTCCAGTCTGTTCTCTGTGCATCCATCACCATAAGGTCTGCAGAAAAGATCACTGGGGCTGACCTGCTCTCCATCCAGGACCTGAACATGTCAAGGGTCAAGAAACAGGCAGGCAGCATCACTGCAGACCCCTCACACCCCGCACACAAACTCTTCAGACTGCTCCCCTCTGGTTGACGCTCGGAACTCTGTATACGAAAACCACCAGACACAAATACAGTTTCTTCCCTCATGCTGTCTCCTTGACTTCTCCATAAACATCTGCACACACCTTTGCACAAGTGTATGCACAAACCTTTTTGCACACACCATATTTTGTACATATACCTTAGGATTTATTTATTAGTTGTTTATAGCTTGTAATTTGTTTTTCTACCTTGGTTGTTGTGTTGTTGTGTTGTGTCCATGAGAGAAAGGACTGGAGTCAAATTTTTAGTATGTTGTCACATGGCTAATAAAACAGATTCTGACACTGACTCTGAAGAAAACAAATTCTCAATGACACCATAATGCTAATTGATGTTCATCAGTTTAAATATGAGGCTGTGTATGATGTCCTTCCCAGCCCATCCAACCTGTACTGCTAGGGCTTGGTTGACAGCATGCTCCCTCTGCCAGAGAAAGGGGACCCTCGAACACATCCTGAGCTGCTGCCCAAAGGCTCTGGGGGAAGAGTGATAGTGCAACAAACATGACCAGGTGCTTCACACCATCGTTGAGTGCATCTGTAGTGCCGTTTCTAGCGGGCGTAGGTCAAAACCTAGGAAGCAAACCATCAGCTTCGTCAGAGCTGGAGAGAAGTTGAGAAAGACAGATCAAGGAACATCAGGGCTTCTCAATGTAGCACAGGACTGGCTGACTTAATTGATCAGCACAATAGCTCTAGCTCTCACCACCACTCAGCTCACAATGATCTCCTCACACAAAGGCTCACGCTCTCTTTCTCTCTGTCAGCCCAATGGCTCTCTCACTCCTTTAAGCTGACCTGTGATTGGAAACAGCTGTGTAGGAGGAGGGTCGACCACACATAGAAGGGAGGAGACAGAGCAAAAAGACCACACCCACCTACAAATTGACAGCCTCGGCCCTCGGGCTGTAACATCCCACCCAAAATACCTATCCTCATCATGGAAGTTACCTTACCCACGAGATCAGCGACATTGTCAGATCCCTTTTTGTGTTTAATGAGAAGATTGTAACCCTGAACTGAAAGAGCCCAATGCATAAGACGTTGGTTGTACATCTGTGCCAAAAATACAAGAGGGTTATGGTCCGTGTATACAGTCACGGGAAAAGTGCTAAATCCGACATGTACTTCGAAATACTGTAACGGCAGAAGCATAGCCAGGGTTTCCTTCTCAATGGTGGAATAATTCAACTGATGACGCTTGAATTTGGCTGAGAAGAAACACGCTGGATGTGGGATACCTTCAGCATCATCGTGGAGAAGCACAGCTCCAGTCCCAGAGGTACTTGCGTCTACTTCCAGCTTGAAAGGAAGGGAGAAGTTAGGCACAGCTTGAACAGGGGAGCTACAAAGGATGGACTTGGCTGCCTCAAAAGCACACTGACACTCTGAAGTCCACACAAAGGGGACTTTTGGGCTACATAGAGAGGTGAGAGGGGCAACTACTACAGAGAAATTTCTGCAGAAGCACCGGTAGTAACCTGTCATGCCCAGAAAACGTTGAAGTTGACGTCTGATAGTTGGGACTGGGTAGGTTAGCACAGCAGTCACTTTAGCATCCACTGGGCGGATTCCCAACCTGCTTGCCCAAGTATGTGACTGACGTACATCGTCAAGGTACACATTACACTGAGGCACATCACCCAGTACCTTGTGCATCAAACGCTGGAATGTTGCTGGACCATTTTTTAAACCAAACGCCATCACTGTATACTGCATGAAATGATCAGACGTTACAAAAGCTGAGCTCTCCGATGCTCAGAAGTGACTTGCCAATATCGTTTTAGAAGATCTAGCTTATTAATGAAGGATGCCGGACCAATGCTGTCAATAGTCTTCCATGCGAAACAAGGGAAAACCATCTGTCACCGTAACTGCATTCACTTTCCTAAAGTCAAGACAAAAACGGGGAGTTGCATCTTCTTTAGGAGCCAGCAGGCACAGTGAATTCCAGAAGCTGTGACTAGGCTTCGCTAATCCATGTTTTTGTAGGTACTCATCGTCTGCTTTCATTAACTGTCTCTTTTCCACTGAGCACCGGGAACCATGCTGCTTGAAGGGAGCAGCGCAACCAACATCAATGTCATGCTCGAGGACACTGGTGAGGGATGGCACATCACCAAACAAGGTGGGAAATAAGGACAACAGACCTAGAATGTCCTGACATTGGTCTTCAGGGAGACAGGACAGACGGGAATCAACCTCAGACAAAAACTCTAAGTGTTGGCCAGCAGAGAGTGCATTGAGTCTGTCATCAGCTGTCACATCTGTACATATCAAAGAACTAGAGGTCACAACACTTATAGGTTCTAGTTGGGGAGATGCTCTGGAAAAATAAGGTTTTAGCAAGTTTACATGACATGATGGTTTTCCTTGTATGCTCAGGGATAGAAATGACGTAATCAGCGTCAGACACCTTCTTGACCACCACATAGGGACCAAGAAAACAAGCTGTGAGGGCAGAGCCAGGTACAGGCAATAATACAAGTACCTTATCACCAGGATGGAACTGTTGCACCAGGACTTTGCGATCATACTACTGTTTCATAATAGTGTGAAGTCAGAATGAAACTTATCATGAATGTTATGCTGGGCTAAGAATGACTGAAGCTGGATGTACACTGCTCTTTCTAAGACCTTAGATAGAAAGAGGAGCTGAGATATGGGCCTAAAATTTGAAAGCATGGAATGATCGAGGTGTTTCTTTTTAATTAAAGGTTTAACCATGGCATGTTTAAGAGCCAAAGGGACACAGCCTGAGCTGAGACTGGTGTTGATTAGCATCAGAACACAAGCTCCAACTGAGTCAAAAACCTCTCTGAAGAGACGTGGAGGCATAGTATCTAAGGAGCAGTTTGTGACACGCTGATGGTGGCAGCAACTTTTTGGACAAAAAAATTCCAAAAAGTTGTTGCAGAAAGTAAGCGAAGGCACAAGAGGGGAGAACACTGAACAGGACCTGAGGCTTATGGCTGTTATTTGAGACCAAGGTGGGGAAGTAGGTCGTTTTGGCAGCTTTGACGGTTCTCTGATAGTCAGGCAGGTAGCCTTGAAGAATTTCACGGGATACAGAGAGTTTATCTTTTTTCCATTGTCTCTCAGCTCGTCTGCATGCCCATCTGAGAGTAGTGCAAGTGCAAGGGGAGCAACACAGTCCAAGATGTCCGTACATGTTGAGTTGAAAATAGTTAAGATCTCATCTGCACTGAGAGGATATTTTCCATCAGGAGGACACTACAGTGATTCATTAAAAAATGCTGAGAACTGTGTAGCAGTTGAGGGATTGATAGTGCGCCGGAGACACTCAGGGGCCGTTGGTTTCTGCAGCACATTTTTAAGTCAGTGTAAAAAGCACAGGAAGATGATCTGAAATACACGTGGATGTACAAATTTTAGTAATAGCGACAGACAAACCATAGGACAACACCAGATCTAAAATATGTCCCTTTTCATGGGTGGGGTCTGATATGCGCTGTGTAAAAGTGAAGGAATCGATCAGATTTAAAAAGTCACTAACAAGGGGTCTGGACCCACAACACACGTGAATATTAAAATCACCGCAAATTAAAATATGTTCATATTTCACAACAATCCCGGAGAGGAAATCAGCAAAGTCTTTGTTATAATTTGGTGGACGGAATACAACAGCACAAAGAATGGGGGGGTGAGAGGATCATGTCAAAGAGCTGCAGCTCAAAGCTGGAATAGCTTGTCACAGGCTGGGACAGATGGCACTGTAGCTCCAATTTAAACACGGAGGGTACGCCACCACCACTCCCTGTGGTGCGGGGCGAGCTGAAGAACAAGCAGGTGTGGGGAAGGAGTTCAGAGAACGGGGTATAGTCGCCGGCATGAATCCACGACTCCGTGATACACATGATATCCAGTTTGTGAGAGGTGAAAAAGTCATTTAAAAGAAAATGGCGGAGGTTGCCATGGTGAACGCTGCGGCCTAGACGCCGGGCAAGCACTGGCAGCACAATAGGGGTAGACAGTCCACTCAGGGGTGAAAGTAGAGTTGATGGCTCCGGATAAACACGGCAGATCCACCGCCAGTGTAGATACCAAGCAGGAGGAGTAGCAGCAGATCCTGGACGTGGGTCCATGGGACGAGATGCCGACAGGTAGGCCTAGAGTCTGACGAGCACTCCAGCGCGTTTTCCCAGTCTTCTAGTGTGCTTTTTCCGGGGAAGTGGACAAGAGAGTGGGTGTTGATACCCTGTGCCATCGGTGCGTAATTTCTGATGGCGATCAGTTTGGGGGAAAGCATAAGACAGGCGGCGCAGGTGAATGTCCGACACTTACACCAAATATCTCCAACTCATCCGATTCAGAAGCAGGAATTGGGAAACTCATAACTTTTGGAGTAGGATAAACCTTACCCCCAGCAATGTCATTCCCATCATGAAATCAACGAATGAAAGGAGGAATGACTGCAACCCTCTAGTATCATGCAGTATGGTGACCGGATACTGATCCTCTTCCTTAGAGATAAACGTCTTGAAACAGTCATCTGGACATGGTGGAGTGATTAATGGACTATGTGGAGGTGAAACGTAATTAACCCCACACCTTTTGACGGCCTAGACACGCTCTGTTGCTTCCTTTTCAATGACTCACAGTCAGCAACTAAATGACCAGGCTTATGGCAGACAAAACAGAGTTTCTCCATTTTTGTTCTGGAAACAGACATAGTGGCACTTGGAGCTTGATCAGACACATTGGCAGGCTTTGTAACCAATACACAGCTCGAGCAATTACCAGGCTTCGTAAAATTATTTTTAAGAGTTAGGGCACACTCATCCGCTAATACAGCCGCTTTCTGAAGAGTGGACACTTTCTGCTCATTCAAGTAAGTGACTATAAGCTCTGGTACACACTGTTTAAACTCCTCCACCAACACTAACTCCCGCACAGAGGAGAGATCACTCACTACTGGCTGAACACCACCTATAAAACGGACTGCACCTTTCCCATGAAAAGTCAGAATAGGTTTGACCGGGGCTCTTCCTGAGACCTCTGAAATGCTGACGGTATGCCTCTGGGACCAGCTCATGTGTGTGTAAAAAAAGCGCTCTTCAATTTGCCATAGATCAGACTGTCAGTGGCAGAAAGTGAAGCACAGGCTAGCTTAACGCAGCAGCGATGCGCTCAAATGCACTGAAATAGGTGTCGACCTCTGCCTTGCAAAAAACTGGTACCAAGGGAATATTTTTGCTGACATCAAAAGCAACAGGTATAACTGACAGCAGAGACTTACCAGCCAAACTAGGTGGTGATTTCAGTTCCAACTCCTGCATCCGTATGGCTGTCTCCTTTCCTGAGTTCCAGCTCCCTACGTAGCTGAAACTCCCTCTCTCGGTCCTGGTCCAGGTCAGGGGCCAAAGTGGAACATCCTACAAGGTCTACGAAACATTGCCCCAAGCTGTTGCACTGGCTCTGGAAGATCCTGTCAGTCATCTGGGCGAAACAGCAAAAAAACACAGCAATGGAGGTTTGCGGAGGAAGTGTGGATTCCAAAAGAGGAAGACCCAAGAACATCAGTCAGTTCAGAATCTGACTGACTGATTTCTTCCTCAAGAACGTCTATGTCGATATGACAGAAAGTTGGAATGCCTAGTCTCCTAGGCTGCATAGAACACACAGGAGTGGTCACCTAGCTCCTCAGGGTAGTGAAAGAGAACAAGGGCAATCTTGTGGTACTGTGGTTAGATCTGGCCAACGCATATGGTTATATCTACCATTCATCTATTCATCCATCTTGTAAGCTGTGTTATTGGTGGAATAGTGCATTATTTATTTACTGTATATCGTTAATCAAAAGTAGATTGCTTACATATTTATTATGACTCTGACTTCAAAAATTAATGATTGTGGAAACACATTCTTATTTCAATTTTGAGCAGGACAGGAAAGAGGAGTAGAAGATAGGAGGAAAGAGAAGTAGAGTTAGTCAAACGACACAAAAAGAGGATTGATTGATTGAACACATAAAACACAACACTGTTTTCGTAATCCAAAAAGAGCACAGTGTCTCACCACTGATATTAAATTTATCCGAAATACTGGGTGAAAATATAAATTTTTGTGATGGGCTACATCCATGACGTTTTAAGATCCTAATTGAATGCACTGTACTTTAAATAGCTTCTCCTGTATTAGTCAAGTGTGTCAGTAAACAAATTGTACAATATTCAGTTAGCAGTGTATATTGTTCTTATTAATTACCCAGATGGTCAGTGTAGGTCAAAAACTGTTTCTGCAGTCCAGCTTGGTGGAGTTAGGAATTGTCACATGGTAAGATGTGTTATTTGTGAAACATATTTACTGTCATATATGATTTTTACTAAGTTATTATCATTATTATCTTTTTTTTGTCTAGTGAGAATGATCGCGTCATTCAGGTCAATTCCATCCCCATGGACAACGTGCCTCATTCCTTTGCTGTGCAGTCTCTTCGCAAATGTGGCAAAGTGGCCAAAATAGTGAGTAATTTTGACACACAAGAAGGACACTGTGTCCTTTATCAGAGAAAGGCAACGTTAGTTGCTCATATTAGTGAACAGTCACTCTGCCAAAACGTATCACATTATCTTAAGTCTAATTTTTGTCTATCCTGAATCCACCATACTCCACTGACATCAGTTGCGCATGATGTTTGCAATGAGGGATCATGGAGCAATCCACAATATTGAGAATAAATTCTCACATGTGGCAGTAGACACACCAAGATATAATCAGAGTATGGTAACTGTCATGATGTGCTTGAGTAAAGAGAAATCAAATTGTTTATTTTTTAGATTTAAAGCAGTAAGTGAACAAGGTCATCTACTCACTGAATTGTTTTTCCTGCTGTTGTAACTGGTTGTCTGACCCTGACAATCTCCCACCATTTTCTTCATATTTGAACACTCAGGAAAATAAGATGTCATGTCAGGTCCCCTCTCTACCAACATTTATCTGGATTACTGGAGTCTCAGAAGGTTTCAAAAAACCCACTGATGTTGGACACAGTAGAGTGTAACATTGGTTAGTAGAAAGAAAAAAAAGGAAATTAATTCTTATCAATCAATCAGTCAATTTTATTTGTAAATTGCAATTTGCCTCATAAGGTGTGTAGGGGTAAGTACAGGGTGTGACATCCTCTGACCTCTGACCTACACCCTCAACAAGGGTGAGGAAAAACTGCCAAAAAAAACCCTTTTAACAGAGGAAAAAAACGCAGAAACCTCCAGGAGAGACTCATGTGAGGGATCCCACTCCCAGGGATGGACAGAAGTGCAATGGATGTCATGTGTACACAACACATCAACAAAATGACTTAGAGAGAGAGAGAGAGTGAGAGAGTGAGAGAGCGAGAGAGAGAGCTAAGGCACTGTATGACTGGTTGTTAGTGTAATTATACAAGTAGATATAATATAATATAATATAATATAATATAATATAATATAATATAATATAATATAATATAATAGTTGTAATGGTGCGTTGAGTACGGTGCTGAATCCAGGTCCTGCAGCTCCGGAGGATGTTCCACGATCAGCTGCCACCACGGTCAATGCTCCCTGGAAGTGGCTGCACCACCACCTTATAGTGATTAAATAAGTAATCATATCAATAGAGGGGCCATGAGAGGTGGGTGATATATGCCGTTTACGATAATATTATTGCCAGATAAGAAAACAAATGAAAGGCGCATAGAGGGTAAATGGAAGTCATAGATTGCATGGAGGAAACATGCAGGAATCTCCACTCTTGGCAATGAGCCCAGCTGATCATTTAGTGGCGAGATGCATGTCTATCGCACTCACCCGAAAATGGTTAGGTCGGTCAAACATCACAGTGTTTCCCCTATATGCAAGTAATGGAAGGTTATTTGTTTGGTTGTTTTATGTACATTTGTCAGACACCACTGACCTTTGTGCTACTGTGTGTATGGTGATTCTGGAGACTGGGGTTAGGGTTAGCTTTCTCTCTGTGGATTTTGTGGTTGGCATTTGATTTATAATTGCTTTTGAGTTTGAAGTTTAATATTTAGATAGATAAAATAAGATAGAACTTTATTCATCCCATTTGGGGAGATTCGTTGTTACACCAGCCAATAGATCGATAGATAGATAACTTTATTCATCCCTGAAGGGAAATTTGTCATAGCAGTCCGGTATATTGAATACAATAAAAATACTATAAAATACAATAGAATAAAATAAGATATTGAGGTAGAAAAAATAAAAATAATAAAAAAAACAAGACACAAGATAAGTAGGTATATAAGGTGCAGTGGCAAGATGATGGTAATTGTACTGATGATATGATGGTAATGTTATTGTTAATAAGAATATATAACATATGTGTGTGTGTGTGTGTGTGTGTGTGTGTGTATAAAACAAGACACAAGATAAGTAGGTATATAAGGTGCAGTGGCAAGATGATGGTAATTGTACTGATGATATGATGGTAATGTTATTGTTAATAAGAATATATAACATATGTGTGTGTGTGTGTGTGTGTGTGTGTGTGTGTATACATATATATACACACACACACACACACACATAATAGTAATAAAACCATAACAATACAATACCAGTAATACCAATATAATAACAGTGTGCAATAATAATAACTGCAATATGTAATATATACACATGTATAATATATGTAAGTAAATACACATATATATACACACAAGATATGATATAATACGATAAAGCAGAGGTATAATATAAATACTTGACTATACAAGATATACATACAATAGATAATATTGTATGTATAAATATGATATTGTGGCGGACATTTGGGGGTACATCTCTCACCCAGGAGGGTTATGGGTAAGGGTGCGTGGTTGTAAATAGGGTTTTGGTGCCTCCCGCCATGTTATTATTTCCATTCTACAGTGTGTCCAGAGTAAAAGCTGTTTAACTCACCTCGTCTCGGAGTCTTTCCTCATTTGCCAATGGGGTATGGTTTATATTAACACATATCACATATGATATGAAGTGAATGTTCCAGTATATGGAGCGGAGTGTTGTACAGTGCAAGGGTGACAGGTACATTTAGTGCAGTTTTGTGATGGTGGTTCTGACAGAGGTAGATGAGTTCATTCATTCATTCATTCATTCATTATCTGCCGCTTAATCCTGTTAAGGTTCACGGGGGGAGCTGGAGCCGAGCTGACATCGGGCAAGAGGCAGGGTACACCCTGGACAGGACAATTTAGAGTGGCCAATTAACCTAACCCCCATAGTGCATTTCTGATGAGTTTGTTCAGTCTGTTGGCGTCCTTTGTTTTAACCCCCACCCCCCCAGGACACCACAGCAAAGAAGATTGTGCTCGCCACAATAGACTGATGAAACATCTGCAGCATCTTGTTGCAGACATTAAAGGACCTGAGCCTCCTCAGGAAGTAAAGCCGACTCAGGCCCTTCTTGTAGACAGCCTCTGTGTTGGTGGACCAGTCCAGTTTATTGTCCAGTGTGACAACCAGGTACTTGTATGCAGTCACCATCTCCACATCCATCCCACCGATGCAGACAGGAGAGGGCAGGGGCTTGTTCCTCCCAAAATCCATGTAAAAATATTGAAGTGGCTCATTCGTCTAGGGCAGGCTGGCCAACCCGCGGCTCCCGAGCCGCATGCGGCTCTTTGACCGGTTCCATGCAGCTCTAACGTTCATTTCGATGTTTCACTTCGCTTGAGTTCAACAGAGTGGGAGAGTTTATATTTTTTTGTTGAACTTAATGGCAAGCCATTCTGCCTTATATGTCAGGCGTCATTAGCACATTTACAATAAATCTGGCTGAGCAAAGGTATGTGTGTGTGTGTGAGGAAGGGATGGGGAGATGTTCATTTGTGCCCATGTGTATGATGTGGCTCTTTGCGGTAACACAGTAAAAAATGTGGCTCTTGGTCTCTGCCTTGTTGGGCACCCCTAGACTCTAGGGGTATGATTTTTGCTAAGGGTGCCAGAGGTCCTGGATTCAAATCCTGGACGGGGAGGTGGGAGGTGGTGGCGAAGCGGCTAAAGAATCCTGCTTGGGACCTGGATGTGGATCCGGAGATCGCCAGTTCGAATCCCAGCTCCGCCGAAGACTTGGGTGATGTGCCACCATCCCAGACCCGGGCTACCATCAAACTTGGGAACGTTAGGTTGCCGGTTTATACCCGAAAATCGGGAGAGGCACGCCATCCGCTGTCCACCACCTTGGGCAAGGCCCTTCACTCCCGGAGCCTACTGCTCCACATGTGCATGTTTATGTACTAACTGTGTGTACCAACTGATATATGTGGAATGCAGAGAATTAATTTCCCCGTTTGTGTGGGACTAATGAAGGTGCTTCTTATTCTTTCTTCTTCTTCATAAAAGGGAGATTGTCACACCTAACTTTTACACCATTTGTCAAAGAAATTGCACGCTGTAAATGGAATTGGAAGTATTGCACCAATGAAATGATGTAAATCTTGAAACATACAGTCACTGATGTCTTGTTGCTTATTCATATTATAGAAACAACAGCCTAGTAATTGATCGATTGGAATCAGAAATGGCTTCTATGAAAGCTAAAGCCCTCCAGGTTATGCTTATTATACCAAAGTAAAGTTCATTGAGTTTTATCATTTAATTAAAAAAGAAATGGCAGATGTGGCTTGGACAAAAGTCTTGTCCAATACAAAAATAATGTGTAAACCATACATAAACTTTATTTAGATTTTGTTCAGAATGAACTTGTTCAAAACAGGCCGGAGATAAACTCAAAAGTGCAAGGTTAGACTTTCTAACAAAACTGCTCCATGAAGGGGACACTGCTGCTTTGAAAATATTGTCTAAAGGAAATTTTCTTTCTCTGTCAGACAATAAAGAGACCTCGTAAAGTGGCAGTTCAAGCCCTGAAGCAGCCACCCTCCCCTAGTGGAGACAGCCGGGAATACACCTCCTCAAGTCACTACTATGATGCCGACAGTGACAACAACTGGTACCGTGATGATGGCCGGGATCAAATCTCAGACAGCAAAGGATACTTGGACCCTGAGTACAGGGAAGAGCAGGACTACATCCAGAGAGGAAGAAGCCATGGGAGGAGCAAGGAGCGAATCTCTAGCCCTGACATATCCAGTAGCCGTGAACACGACCTTGACATGAGCACTGATCGTCAGAAGTACCACAGCCGAGAGGACAGCCCCAGGGAAAACTTCCGCATGGAGGACAAGTACATGCAAGGACATGGAGGGGCAGGAAAACGAGGGAGGTATAGGAGCAGAGACCAGCTTGATGACAACACTCCATCCCCTGAACCTGCCAGAGAACTGGAGCCACTGGAGAAACCTGTGAATGTCCTTCTGGTGAAAACCAGATCCAGTGAAGGTAAAAACAAAAGCTGTGCTTGTTTAACTGAGAAAACTCTGCTAGCTGACTATGGATCAATTGAGAATTTGTTTGTTATTAGTATGTTTTTCACATTCCACTGAATTTTTAGTGAGAGTTTCTTGAAAACGACTCACCTCACACACACAAGGCTTCTTATGTTTTGAGAGACTGTCAGAACGTTTCAGATGTTTAACCTCTGAAAGCTATTTCCTATCTTGATAGTCAGTATGTTAAACATGCAGGTAGTTGACCAATGGCCAATGTCTGGGTCACTGCGGTACCATGAATCATGATGTAAATAACTGTTGATACACTACTACACTCATTATGATCACCTGACAGTAGTGAACCCACAGTTAACATCCAAGTCAGGCCTTTTTTTTTTTCAACCAACGTCACCAGACTGTAAATTGAGATGCATTCGCTCCTGCTTGTACAGTGTATGCAAACGTAACAGCGCTGTGTGTAGGTAACCTAGCAACGCAGGGAGCAGGCAAACACGGCGCGTGCATCCGCCAAAGACACGCGTGAGGCACACAAATGCACGTGCATCATTACGGACCGATGATACTTGCGCATGTTTGCGGGGCCGCCAGTTCCATTTCTAGAGTCACACAGCACCATATGCATATATGCGTATGTGCGCATATATGCGGCACACTATATGCATATATGCGTATAGTGTGTATGCATATAGAGGGAACACTGTTGTTTGCTGCACAATTGACCTCAGAGCAGAGAACCTGAATGTTTACCCAATTAATGTCTCTACATTGGATTTTAACTGGGAGTCCTTGAATGCTTAAGTTTAAAGAAAATAAAATATTATGTCCATCCATAAATGCCCTGGCCCTCATGTACCAACAAGAAGTGATGCATGAGTGAGAATGTGCAGACCGCCACGGCAGCTTCTTGCCTGGCGAGCCGTGTCTCATGGAGACTCTCACCACTTCCGCCTTTTTACTCTGTCGGTAATCTCGGCATTACCACCACCAACTGGGCTGCAGTGTACGTTCAGACTGTCAGAAGGCCTCCGATCTTTTATTTTTGTCCCACCCACGTAAAATCAAATCGTGATTGGTCAATTTG
Organism: Trinectes maculatus; assembly: GCA_016785345.1. Classification (NCBI taxonomy): domain Eukaryota; kingdom Metazoa; phylum Chordata; class Actinopteri; order Pleuronectiformes; family Achiridae; genus Trinectes; species Trinectes maculatus. The sequence continues at coordinate 10,916 of JAFBJQ010008954.1, read as the reverse complement.
CCTCTAATTGGTTTTGAGTTTTTTTCCGTTGGCATCACTTCAGAGACGATGCAGTGAACTGCAATGATTGGGAATGTTGGAATCAGTTGGATCAAGGCAGTTACTCATTATTATTAGAGATGTCTGATATTATCGGCCTACCGATATCATTGGCCAATATTGGCATTAAAATTTTATATCGGAAATTATCTGTATCGGTTTTTACTTTTTTAATGAAACAACTTTTACACAACATGCACATATTATACATCAAACTCTTCAGCTATTTCTCCTCTAACTTACAGTGTCAAAATATGATAGCTGCGTAGTTTTTGAGATACTTTTGTTTTGTTTTGTTTACTTTTGTTTGTTTACCTGAAACAATTTACTTTTTATTGGGTGGGACCCCACACATATATTGGTATTGGTTGATATTGGTATTGGAAATTAATAGTTGGACAATATTGGTAACAAATGGTAACAACGGAATGTCTGTTCATAATAATGAAGTCTGAATATTTATGGCATTTCCAGACTTAGATATAAATTACCAAGAATAAATTGTAATAATGAATTGATCAAGCACAAATTAGTGAATTTGTAGTGAGAGAAAATATAATACAATGCTGAACATTGTGTTAAGGCAATGTTTGTGAAATCTAGCTTGGATTTGTTCTTGTGGTACAATTACCTTCATGCAAGAGTGCAAAAGGATCCACTGCATGGACTGTGCTCAGTGGCCACTGACAACCAAGGTACTTATTCAGTGTTAACAGTTTACGGAGTAGAACTTCTATTCAGCTCTGATTTTTTTTTCTTTTTTTCTGTCCCTCAAGTATCCCTGCTCTGTTTTACAGGGATTCACAACTGTTTTGTGTTTGGTGTATCTTTGTAGAGTATGGTCTTCGCCTGGGGAGCCAGATCTTTATCAAACAGATGACAAGCACTGGCCTGGCTGCCAAGGATGGGAACCTACAAGAGGGAGATATCATTCTAAAGGTGCATAAACATTTACTTACACTGCAGCCACACAGTGACTTCATTACAAAATATTCATCAAGCACAGTAGTTCTCAACATAGGATCCAACCCCTCTGATACCAATAAGTGTATGGTAGATTGTTAACCCTAACCCTGAAAAATGACAACTTTGTATGGGACTCCAAAACGGTCTCGAGTACTTAGACTAATCATAATAACAACAGATATTGAAGTACCACACCCGGCTATGACAACATTTGGTTCCAAATGTTTTGGGTGGTGGTCAGGGGCGGACTTGGACAAAAATTTGGCACTGGCATTTTGGATCAGACCCCATCACAGTAATGAATCTTAGTTTAGTTAAACAATTAATGGCCTAATGAGGAAATCAGAATGCTGCCCACTGACTCAGTTTTTATGTTGGTGAGTGGTGGCCTTACATTTACAGATATTATTGGATTCTCTTGTAAAGGTGCACAGCTGCATTGGCATACTATAGGCAATAGACAAAATGATATTTTAAAAAGTGTGATTTTCTTTCCTTTCTGTACATTGACCCTAGACAATTACATAAAAACTGCCTAACGCATTTTTCCACGGCCAAAAAGTAGCTTAGCCTTGGGCTAGCCTACTACTCAGCTCACAAACAATAACAGTCTAATAATGAAATTAGAATGCTGCCCGCTGACTTACTGTTGTCAGCGGGCAGCATTGTTCGTGAATGGTGGTTTTAAAAAATGTTATCACATTCAAGACTATTTAGTTCAGGATGAAAGATATAATAGTACTAACCTAAGCTTATTCTCTCATTCAGTCAGTGTACACAATGTCTTATAAATAGCCACTGGTAGTAAGGACGTTAGCTAATTTCACCTGTTTACAATACAAACTAATTTGGCCACAGAACATTATTATTTGATTGACCTTTTATCATTGTATCAGATTTACCAAGGGGTTGGGTTGCTTTACTCAATCCATAGCCTGTGTGTGTTCTGACAGCAGTCCAGCTGACTGCAGCTTGAGTAGTACAAGCAGCTTGTACTACCTGCTCCTGTCCACTGTTGGGACTTAAAACCATGTGTTCAGGAAGAACAAAGGAGAGACCTGAATCTCTTCTCCAAAGCCAGAAATAGACTTGACTAAAAGGGGTAATAAAACCAAATCAGAACCCCCACAATTTCCTGGTTCAGCATTGCGTTGAAATGCAACTTCTGCATGACCTGTGGCCAGCATCAGGGGTACTGGCCACAGCACCCAGCAGATAAAAGAGGCCCTGCAACCCTCATTCTTGTCTTGTGTGTTTACTTGGAATATGTGCTGGATTACCACAGTCAGTGCTCGATTTCACACCTTCCATTTTAAATTTTGAGACTGATAAAGTAAATTCAAATTGATTATTGGTCCCTGGTGACAGGGTGGTGCCCCGAGGTTACTATTTATAGTAAACATTTCTAGATATTAATGATTATCCCTGAAAATCATTAATATTATTTAGCTAATAACCAAATTGACCCTCCTTGGGCTCAACATAGTTGGTACCCATGTTTATGTTTAATACATGTTGTGGCTTTCCCCGACACCACAACTGTCGGCCCTACCCTGGCCTATACAGCTCCATAGACTGAGTGCAGAGTATGATTAAAAAAATCACCAAATTAACAAAGCTGTCTTACTTGCTTTTTAGTGAAATATCTGTTTTTACTCTCCTGTGTGTGTGTGTGTGTGTGTGTGTGTGTGTGTGTGTGTGTGTGTGTGTGCGTGTGCGTGTGTGTGTGTGTGTGTACATACATGCATGTTCAGATCAATGGGACAGTAACAGAGAACCTGTCACTGCATGATGCTGGAAAACTCATAGAGAAGTCTAGAGGGAAGCTGCAGCTGGTGGTCCAGAGGGACTGCCGCCAGATCCTGGTCCGCATTCCACCTCTCGCAGACTCTGATTCTGATAATGATGGTGAGTCACAAATGCATGGCCTTACCAGGAAAGTAAGTGTTAAAACAAGAGGGAGGTCTGTAGTGGTTATCATCTTGTTTTGGCATGATTGCTATGTGCATTGCCCCCAAAAGGTCTGATTATACTTGTAATACACTGGATGGGCAGTAAGGTGGCAAACAACAACTGTTTATGACTTTCACTATCACATTCGCTTTGTTAAGGGTTCTTTTTCTTTTCATTGAAGTCTTGGTACAGGGTTTCCGCTACATGTAACTGATCGTGGTGCACCACCATGGCAAATTAAAAGCCGCCACACCATCAGAATGATGAAGGTGATATATATATATATATATATATATATATATATATATATGTATGTGCACATAATCAGAGTTTGAAATTATAATTTAAATATTAAATGCAAAAGACGAAGAGAGACGACAGTACATAGTAGGAGGAGAGAAGAGAGAAAAGGGTGAAAGAAAGGTACCTGAGCTAAGTTAAGTTTGATGCATTTTTGTTCACACCCAGCATCAATGAGCCACCTCTAACGAGTTCCCTTGCATCAGAGCCTTAAAAACCTGTGCCATTCGATTAGGCAGTTGTATATATAGTTTTGCATGTGAAGCCCTATAATATTAAGCCCCTTACTATTAGTTTATTCATTAGCTTATTTACTACAATCAAATTTCCTCATATCGTGAAAACTGGGAGAATACTGGTGCTTTACTTGTCCGTATAATACTTTTTGATCATGTGTTATTCTGCATGACCATACTGCATTCAAACTCTGGGATATTGTGGTTTGGGTTTGTGTTTTGGACAGATGGGCTCACAATCCTGAGACAGCTTAAAACAACAAACTGTAAGGGGTTCCCATTTAATTGATCAGATTTTAATGTTTTGCCGCTGCCTTTCAGAAAGCCTGAGTCAGCCACTGCCTCTGTGCTCTCGTTGACCCAAAAAGATTTCTGCTTCTTTGGTTATCCTGTGACATCAGTGCCTTTCTTAACCAACTTTTGTGTCTGCCTGTTTTGAAGTGAGGTGTTGTCTTCACATTATTCATTTGTAGTTACCCCAAGGAGGTTCCCCATTATAAATTTGTGTCCTTTAAACACTATATCAGCCAATATACGACTACAATTGAGTGACCCTGATAAAGTGATGTGTTATATTTTGAAGAATGGAGGTCTTCAAAAGTGGACCCAGAGGTGCTCCTTCTCTGAAGCATATTGCGCTTCATGGATGAGAAGTACCATATGCGTAATTGCTCTGAAATTTAAACATTAGGTCAACATACAGTAGGACAAAATAGCTGGTCACTGGCAGATATTAAATTATTGTGATCAGTGTCAAGTACAAGGATTTATTTGCTGTGGCCATTAGTGGCTGTGTGTTGACTGTGCTAACAGGCTTATTGCCAGGCTACCTGCTATTGCACAAGTTCTGCTATAAAAAGGTAACATTTTTCAGGAGTTAGAATTTACATTTTTAACAATTTAAAAATATATGAGTTATGAGAGTTAAGAGAACTGATTTTGTTCCACCCTTAAAATAAAGTTTTAAGTTAAGTAGGTGGAATGGTTTAAGTTTCACGTTTGAATAACTTAATATTTGAATGAATCTGAATTGCACTATTCACAAATTATTCACAAATTATAATACCTCCTATACTACTGGCTTTGTCCTTCCACCACTGTATGGGAAGAGAATCTGTGTACCTTAGCCCTTAGATGCATAACTGGGTCAAAAATGACCCGGTGAGGTTGTTTTTTTGCAATATCTTTGTAATGAAAAGTTGTTTTCATTACAAGTTCAAGTTTTTGTATTACTACCCCACTCTTCCATAACTGGGTCAAAAATGACCCGCATTCATTTCCTATGGTATTTCACTGAAACCTTTGTTTCTTATCAATGGTGACTGTCAGGGATATACTTTTTATTGAACACACATACTATATCATCAGTGTCACTCCATAAGAAGATTATTTTACACAGTAAGATCTGATACATGTAAGTATTATCATCATTTACCTCAGAAATGTGAGTGTGTACCATTCATGACTACTCTGTGGGAGAGTATGTCTTATTATTATGCATCAACAAATAACACTAGCTAGCTAACTAAGATAGCTAACATTACTGGAAAAACTGTGTGTGTGTGTGTGTGTGTGTGTGTTTGTGTGTGTGTGTGCGTGTGTGTGCGTGCGTGCATGCATGCGTGTGTGTGTGTGTGTGTATGTGTGATAGATGTATTTTACTAAAATGTATTGTGTGCCTGCATCTGAGTATGTGTGTGTGACATAGAGCTTTGCACACCACACATAAGACGTCGACTGGAAACTTCCCCAAACTTCAAACCCCGATCATTGAAGCAATGGGGAGATGTGGGCTGACAAAAGCCATCATTTGGCCACAGGAAAGAAGTGGACAGGGACAACTAAAAAGACAGTTAGTGTCAGATCTGCCTGAGCATCAAAGATCAGAAAGTCAGTGGTCAGTGTGGGAAATGCAATCTACCTGTGTGCGATGATCACAGGCAGACACAGGTAGTTTGTCTCACAATGGGACTCACAGTATACAGTTGAAACAAACTACCTGTGCACTGAGAGAGGACACAAGAACACACAAAAGTGAGAGGAACTTTTTGGACAGTTTCATACACATACATAGACACACACAAACTCATACTCTCTCTCTCTCTCTCTCTCTCTCACACACACACACAGACACACACACACACAGAGACACACAAAAGCACAGACACACACAAACAGGTACACACACACAAAAAGGTTACTGACATTGTTCTATTGCTGTCGTGTAATCTTTTCCAACTTTAAAAAGGGTTTAAAAATGTGAAGAAAGTGAAAAAATATATGAAACCATTCTTGTGTGGACTAAAATATAATTCAAATGATTATTTGAAAACCAAAATGACAAAAATGGCATGAAAACAGATTGATTCTAACACGGGTCATTTTTGACCCAGTTGTGGAAGAGTGTAGGGTCCAGTAAGTCATGCATCTGAGGGTTAGAGGACATCCAAATGTAACCCATCAGTATTAGGGGCCTCTTGATCATTTTCCAGACCAAGGAAGATTATTTAAGTTTGAGGACTCACCGATACTAAGGACTGGGGAGTACTGGCGAGTACTGATGGGTACTCGTTATTTTTACAGTCTGTGGGTTGTCTGGTACTGTTTTGTCTCACTTCTCCATTGTTTGCTGTAAAGATGGTTGTGTTGCTCCTTGAACTTTGTATTGTGTTTAGTCTTGCGTATCGTCATATCGTCATTTAGCTGTAAAGTGGTATTGGGTGCAGAGTATCAGAGTGCCAGTACTTGAGACCAGTACCAGTAGTTGAGCGGTATTAGAATTGGAACATCCCTAATCAGGATGTAGAGATTGTTTGCCATAAAGGATTTATATATATAAATATAGTGTTTAAATGTGAATGGGAAACATGTGGATCAGTGGCAATATTTATTTTCCAATATAGAGTCAATGAAGAGTTATTTGGACATTGTTAAGACTTTTTGTTGCATTGGAACAGGCCAGATTTAGTGGTAATTGTTATTGTTGAACGTAGACAATAGAAGTGATCCCTATAACTGCTTAAAAGTGCAATCTTTGTTTGTGCTTTCTCTTCCAGATAATATGTCCTACTTTTAGATGAAGGATCACCCGAAATACAGCATGTCTGTTGCCTTACTCTAAGCTGTAAAATGAGTGTGACGATACCTGACTAAGTTGTAAAGCTTTCACACTTTTTGCACTTCTCTTGACACTGCTCTTAATCTTTTAACACTTTAATATATGATTCATTTTCTGATTAAATAAATATATTTTAATCCAGATGTACTTTGAAATGTGTGATTCATTAAGTCAAATAATACTGTTAAATAACAAGTCAATACTGTTGATAGGGCTGTGAGCTGCTTCAAGATGAATGTGCTCTAATCTTCTAAACATGGCTCATTGAGTGGGTACGATGGTTGTTAAATATTCAGTGTAATAATTATCTGTCCTGAGTGTAGTTACTCTCTATTGTCTGTGTAGGTGCTTTATTTGTACTTAAGTTTCATAGTAGGCCTACACATATTATTGCACTGATCTTGCAAGTAATATTTCCTTAAAATATTTATTTGGAATTCTTCATAACTGGAAAGCTGGCCTTAATTTAAACCCATTTAAATATTAATGAATCTGTTGTTTTTTATTGTTCACTTAACTGTGCATCATTAAACAGCACTACACAATTTATTAAACATATCTAAGAACAGATAAAGAGCCATTTTAACTCAAATGCATGAAATGCAGTATTTACAAGCAGTCTCATCCAACCTCCCAACGTTTGAGGTTAGATGAGATATATCCAAACTTTCTTCTGTGAGGACCACATACAGAAAAATATACTCAGGGCTGGGCCACTCTTTAGAGAGGAGGTACAGTATACCACACACACTACTTTGTTTTACACACACTAGTGTGTAAAATAAAATCTCCAAAGAATGCTTACTAAGCCCTAGGATGAACCAAGTGACTTTTTTGGTGGGTTTTGCGTTTTAACTTTCAGTGATAATTAACTATATTAACCGCCTGAGACCTGCTAATTCATTTTATACTCTGTAGTGCACATTCTAATTTGGTACATAACTCTCAGAGTATGCCACTTAAGTTTTTTTTTCCCGGGTCTCATTATCATGACTCACTTCACTTAATCATTACCATGAAGTCAGACTAACAGATCAGCTCTGTCAACTATGAAGTACTAAACTGTGAAAAAATAACTATCAAAGTGTACAAAACAAATTAATTAAATTGGGATTATCACCTTGGAGAGCACCACTGCATCAGCGTATTTACTGAGTACATTAAGAAATCAATCAAATCAATCAATCAAATGTTATTTGTATAGCCCAGAAATAAACAATTTGCCTCATGGGGCTTTAACAAAGTGTACAGGGTGTGACATCCTCTGACCTCTGACCTCCACCCTCAGCAAGGGTGAGGAAACACTGCCGTTTAACAGGGGGAAAACACAGAAAGCTCATGGAGAGTTGCATGCGAGGGACCCCACTCCAAGGATGAACAGAATTGCAATGGATGCCACGTGTATACAACACATCGAGAGAGATAGAGAGGATGTTAGCATAGTTATACAATTAGATTAAATAACTAGAAAAAGTGCATTTCCTGAAGAAAATATGTGTGAATGCTGAAAGCTGAACTGAACATGCATCCAAACTGCTGAGTGAGCTCTCGTAGCATGGTCTTCAGCTGAACAAGCTGAAGAGAGCCAAAGGTCTGCTGAATTAATACAAACGTAGTTGTAGTCGTAGTAGTAATAGTAGTAGTAGTAGTAGTAGTAGTCCTTGCTCCCAGTGAAACTGCCAGGAATCTGGGAGTTATATTTGATTCTGAGTTTGATCACTCGATTCTCACATAAAACAGACCTCGAGAACTGCCTTTTTTCACCTACGCAATATAGCAAAAATCAGACATATCCGGTCTCTTAAAGATGCCGTAAAAAATTTAGTAATCCCATATCATCCTACTAGAGCACTCCGCTCTCAGAACGCAGGTTTACTCACAATTCCAAAAATCCATAGGAGCAGACTAGGAGCCAGAGCCTTCAGCTATCAGGCTCCTCTGCTGTGGAATCATCTCCCAGCTTCAGTGAGGAGGAGGACACCCTCTCAGTATTTAAGAGCAGACTTAAAACATTCCTCTTTGACAAAGCTTATAGTTAGGGCTGGTCGAGGTCCATCTTTGATCAGCTCTCAGGCCTAGACTGTCGGGGGACATTTAGACCTTATCCTTCTCTTCCTCTGTCTGCTTTACCTCCTTCCATCTACATCATATCATTATATCTGTGTCTTATTTATATTATATTATATTATATTATATTATATTATATTATATTATATTATATTATATTATATTATATTATATTATATTATATTATATTATATTATATTATATTATATTATATTATATTATATTATATTATATTATATTATATTATATTATATTATATTATATTATATTATATTATATTATATTATATTATATTATATTATATTATATTATATTATATTATATTACCTGAAGGTTTTTGTGTTTTTTCCCCTTTTAAAATGGGTTTTTTTTTGGCAGTTTTTCCTCACCCTTGTTGAGGGTGTAGGTCAGAGGTCAGAGGATGGCACACCCTGTACTCTTTGTTAAAGCTATGAGGCAAATTGCAATTTGTGAATATGGGCTATACAAATAAAATTTGATTGATTGATAGTAGTAGTAGTCGTAGTGTGTGTGTGTGTGTGTGTGTGTTTGTGTGAGGTGAAAGATGTAGGAGCAATAGCAGAAGAAGCAGGAAGATCTGCACAGATTGAAAAAAGGCAGTGCAGTGAGTGATGTTAATCATCATTGATGGACCTCTGCTACCATCTGGTGGTAGAAAATATGTAGTACATGTTCAATGTATTTTCAATGGGAAAGATATGGCACAAAAAAAATCAATTGTGTAAACACACAGTGGAAGAATGAGTGAAGCATTCAGGAGCGGGCTTGGTGTTGTAGGTCTGCCACGGTTACAAATTGAGCGAACTTCTTCGTCAGAAGAACGGCCAGGGGATTGGGCAGGGGTATCACGAGGATTTTGGCACGCATTCGCCAGTGTATTTATCACATCCTCATTACTTAATCGCTTTTACATACTGTTAGACAAGATGGCCGTAGGCACTGCCGCGAAGTCTGACGTCAGTCAAGTTTCACTCCATATATTCAAGGTTTCATTCCATATACAGGGGGTCAGGATAGCAACCGGCACTCCTCTTCTCTATGGCTACCGGGAAAACCGCAGAAAGTCTTCCACCAGCAATCGTGCAGGATAATCTAGTTGACAGTGCGTCTCAAACATCACTATTAAGGAAAATCACAGTAACAGGCTGTATGACCTAGGGCTGGGTGACACTGGGAATTTCGGTATCGATCTGATACCAAGTATATACATGGGTAGTATCACCGATACCGATACAGATTCCGAGTACCAGTGCATTTTAATGACGTAATCACTTTCAGCTGTGCGACGCTGCTGCGATGTGAGGGAATAAGGTTAAATAAGCCTCTGTGGCTCTTGATGTCTACATATCAGTGGTCAATACAGCACTGTTTGCAGCAGCTAGACATATTTTTGACTTTTGAGCGACACCCTTTATACAATGAAGGCATTTTTTCTCCCATGAAAAATGTCCCACTTGGAATTCTATAGGGGGATCAAGTGTCTTCATTCAACTCTTAAACCCCTCCTGTTCAACCACAGAGAGGGTTTGTAGGTCCTTCACGATCATCTCAACAATGCTCTTTGTGAATCAACTAGGTCAACTAGGAATACTCATATTTCAGGTTGGATGCATATATCTTTACATAAGTGTATATTTTTGAGTTTCAGTAAAACAATTATTTTTTTCAACTGGCTGAATATAAGATAATAGTTGAATCAGTCTGCTAAAACTGATCACCAATAACACTGTCAAAAACATGGTCTCCTCAACTTTGTTTGCTGCTCAAAGTTCTCTCGAGTGTGACATGCGTGTACTGTATATGTTTGTGTAAATGTGTGGTGTTACCACAGTGCAAACACCACATGTGGCAGTGTCCTTATCAGCTGCAGTGAATAACGTCCACACACACAGCGCTTCTCTTCTCTCTGCCATCACGGCTGCTCTCAGTGCTCTGACTCTCCGCCGGCAGAGCAGGGAGAGACAGAGAGTTTTTTTTTTAGATTTTAAAATATGACTTTTTTTTACACTTATTCACATAAATATATTTTCAATTTTCTATATATATTAGTTCTACATATATACAGGGGGTCCTCGAGTTATGTCGGTCGCGAATTACGTCGTTTTCGTGGTTACGACACATCTCCCGGCTGGCCGGCCGGCATGGGAAGTGGGGGTGGGGGGCAGCAGACTCCAAGCATGTCTCAAAGACATTAAAACCTGGATGAGCCAAAATTT
>JAFBJQ010008940.1:136225-197385 GCA_016785345.1 Trinectes maculatus | reverse complement strand
TGGTTCATAGAGGCTCCTTTCCCCTTCTCCATCATTTGAGAGGTGGAGCTACAGTTTAAATAATTCTTCAATATCTGCAGTTGGTGTGTAAAGGTCTGTTTTCCCCTGAATCCGATATTCTGGGCAGCAGGAGAAGCTGAGGGCTTTTTATACCTGCCAGTGTTCACCCAGTGATTCCTTCGGAAATTAAGTGTTTCACTGTTTGGCACGTGTGTGTGTGTGTGTGTGTGTGTGTGTGTGTGTGTGTGTGTCATGTTGTTATATCAATAATGGGCCAGTGCAGAGTGAAATATTATGACTGTCAGAGGCGATTGGTAGAAGAATAATGGGTTTGTAATGGCTGTAGCAGATCCATGAACCTGTCTCGTACCATCCAACCACACGGTCCATCAAGAATGTATCCTGCGGCTTGCTCAGCTGTCGGTGGAGGACGAGGTTTTGGTCATTGTGTGTGTGTGTGTGTGTGTGTGTGTGAGGTAAATGAGGGGGAATTGCTGGCTGCAGAGTGTAGCACACTGACAGGCAAAGGGAGAAGCGAGGAAAGACCCTTCGATACGCTGATGACATCCCACCTGGATCTGACAGGTATGGGTTGGGAGGCCTGGATGTTGATACAGCCTGCCTCTCTCCTCCCCCCTCCGCTCTGCTCGCCCACAGCCCCGAGGGGTAAACATGAATAATATATTCTTGCTCCTTTATGCTTTATGGCAAGTGCTCCCCGCGCCCCTGTATGCAGCCCACATGCCATTGCAAATACTGTCACTTTATGACGGCAGGGCAAACTAGTCTTCATTCTGAGAGGCTATTCATCAAACGGGGATGTGTTGTTTTTTGTTTTTAAGAAAATTCAAAAGGATTCAGTTTCTTCAGGATATTCTTTGAAGTCTTTCGCAAGACCGTATGCTTTAAAATGGTGGTATGTTGTTGTATTTGCAAGCATGAAGTGGTTGTTTGATACTGTACATTTATATTATGTTAGGTAAAGATTTACTGAGAAAATTATGTATTTATTTTCTCTTTACTATAATTATTTTTTCCATACTTAATGATGTCATTGTAGGGCCGACATGATTTGCGCAGAATGCAAACAATTATGTTTCTAAGTACAATAGCTGGAGAATGGATGTCCCATAGGGATTAACGCCTGACATCATTTCACTTATAAAGCCTTTCCATGAAATTCAATAAGTTTAACAATTAAATTACTATGCAGGTGGTCAACTAACATAATTACAGTGGGTGATCCTGTTATATGTGAGTTCAAATTTGCTTTAAAATGACCTCGCCTCTAACAGCAGCAGCGTTACGCCTACAAAGCATAAAACAGAAGCTCAATGCTCATTTATTATGAGTCATATAATATTTCTTTGGACGATCGAGTGGGAATTTGTCATACAGTTCAGTCATATAAAATGCAAAGGTTCAAGGACGGCCGTCAGTTCTTCAGTAACTGCAGTATAAATTAAACATTTTGAAGTCACATTGTTAAAAACCTAACAGAGCTACGATGCTGGACTTTTCCCATAAAGAGAAATCAGGTTCCTCATGAGGTTTTAGAACTTCCATTTAATCACAAAAAAGATACGATGCAAAATCATTTTCATCAGCTGCGCATTTAATGTATAACAACAGTACAAAGTGAAGTATTTGCTTGCAAAATAGTAATTGTTTTTATGTACAGTATTTATACAATAATATATAGTTTAAAAAACATTACAAATTAAATGCCTGACAGTTTATTGCACGACACATAAATTATCATCGAAGCACACATGAAACAGATGAAACATGTTTCAACACAGGAAATGTCTTCCTCATCTTATCGTATTTTATCTTAATCTTTTAGATGAACATGGATCAAGGTCCTGTGGGGAATACATTAACCCCACCAATACGGCAATGATAAAAATAAAAATTAGAATGACGTCAATAAATGGTCGCAGTGATTCTGTGTGGAACAATGAAATCAGCCTTTAAGCACAGGAGACATTAATCTCTCATCAAAGCAATGGCCGACACACTTCAAACTAAACCCTGAAGGAGCGCGATACCTCGGGCGGAGTTTTTCATCATGATCATTATCTTAAAGTTTAGATATGGCACTCTGTAAATACAGCAGCAAGGAGACGGCAGGAAGTTGGGTAAAAACATACACTACAAGTGAAATGGAAACCGATGAATTATTTGGCGAAACATGGAAATACTGTGAAGCGACAAACATTTAATGAATAAACTTTACAGGGACTAGCTGCTGATCCTAACATATCAATGACATATGCACCCTGTGTGCAGAATATAAAGAACAGCTGCTTCACACTAGCATTGCTCACCTTTTAAGAAAACCATTTTCCAATGTTAAATTAATATCGCATCAGAGCTCTTGACCAGATTACTCCTTGGGAGCAGCAGGTGATCTTAATATCATGTACACTTGGTGCATTTCAAGTATCATGCGCAATGTAAACAGTGACTGATGAAACGTCAGCGTTGGGGGAGTGGCACCGGCGGCCACGGGTTAGGCTAATCTGATCGCTGTTCGAGCTTATAGCATCATTAATCATGTTTTCTGTTCCAATTCAATTTGGTCCCCACTTATCTCTGAATGGCTGAATTAGTGGTCTCTTGATCATCACTGAAATGAATGTCCATATCTTAAATGGGATCTTTTCCGCACAATGGCATGTACTAGTGATAGCTTATACGGGAGCGTTTAACATGAATGGAAAATGAGACATATTTGGCACAAATAGCCATCAAGTGGTTTTGGAAACATGTTTAAATACTGAATACTTCAAATTTAAAGGTACTTTTTGGTGTTATGTTTTTAAAGCCGCACCTTGCCGGCAACACAATTTTGGGGAGATTGTTCTATCCCTAGCCAAGTTGCACTTCTAAACCTTCTCCATTAAACAATAAAAATAAAAATACCAGTCAAGAAACTGCGAACCATTGTTGCCAGAGTCGTTAATTCTATCTTTTAAAAGCCTTTACAAGGAAACAGGAGAAGGCTGACACAATGTTACACATCTCCCCTCGCAGTCACTCCAAATGCCAACGTCACTTCAAGTCCGTGATATGTAGTTTAAATAAGTGTCCTTCATCTTTGACATAAAAAGTACTTTGTCTTGTCTCACCCAGTGTGGCGTCCCACTAAATTGGCTCCAGTCTTTGTCGAGCTCCTCCAGTGACTTTTCAAGTTGAGTCGTTCTTTATTAAGTGCTTTTTTTTTTTTTTAAGTGTCCTTCATCTTTGACATAAAAAGTACTTTGTCTTGTCTCACCCAGTGTGGCGTCCCACTAAATTGGCTCCAGTCTTTGTCGAGCTCCTCCAGTGACTTTTCAAGTTGAGTCGTTCTTTATTAAGTGCTTTTCTTTTTTTTTTTTAAAGATGACATTTAGTGTAAGCACCAACTGCAAAGACAAACCAGTGCCCAGCGGAAAAGGGCTGGCAGCAAATTCAGCAACCATGAAGGCCAAGCTGGATATTCGCCAGTTGGAAATTCCTCTGAAATAACGCTGACACTCGATGCAAAAGTCACGCTTTGGGAAAATCTGCCGTTGTGTGTTGTGTATGTACATTGGTATATGCGTGTTTGTATGTCTCTATTTGTGTATGCATTGTTTGGTTATGCAGTTAGGTCCAAAAAATTTGCAGTGTCTGTGTACATCAGTATGTGTGTCCACGTCATCATATAGTGCATATAGCGTAATGTAGGTTTTTTGTGTGCACGTGTGTGTGTGCATGTGTGTCTCAGCTCTCAGTAGACATGGCTGAGATGATCTGCTCCACTTTATAAGCCAACTTCTGCTTCTGGGCCTGTTCATCTTGCTCCAGTGCCTCGATGATCTAAAACACACACACACACACACACACACACACACACATGTAGACATATATTGGTCAGCAATCAGAACCACTGAAATACATCAATACTTTTAGCCACATCAATTACCATGGATTACATAAAATGTTTGGCCACTTGGGGGCAGTGCAACTAGTATAAATGTGGTCTTGTGAGCACACATTTATCTCTCGACTTGTGTAAAACGCAGAGCAACATTGACGTCTAGCTGTGTTTGGTCCTTCCAACTAATTCAACTGTTTACGTTTTTCCTAACTCAACCTTCAACTCGCAACAGAAACATTTGGTTCCACAGCAGCTTGTCAGTAACTTGTCAGCCCACTGTTTAGTGCTGAGCAGGTTGCGTCCAATGGCTTCATAAGAGTAAAAGCCAAACTAAAAGTGCTGCCTGCTGTGGCTGGAAACAACTCTAGCAGTACGAGTGAAAGCAGAGCTGTAAAGTTTGGGGCTGTGAACCGAGAGCAGCGAGAAGAGAGGCATTAAAATGCATTGAGCTGTGGGGAGCTGCAGAGTGGGGCGACGGCTCTCCGCGTTCATCTCATTTACAACATACACAGTCGTCAGATTCATTGCTATTATAAAAATGTTTTTAAAAAATGATTTAAAAAACTTGGGGGCAGTGCAACTAGTATAAATGTGGTCTTGTGAGCACACATTTATCTCTCGACTTGTGTAAAACGCAGAGCAACATTGACGTCTAGCTGTGTTTGGTCCTTCCAACTAATTCAACTGTTTACGTTTTTCCTAACTCAACCTTCAACTCGCAACAGAAACATTTGGTTCCACAGCAGCTTGTCAGTAACTTGTCAGCCCACTGTTTAGTGCTGAGCAGGTTGCGTCCAATGGCTTTATAAGAGTAAAAGCCAAACTAAAAGTGCTGCCTGCTGTGGCTGGAAACGACTCTAGCAGTACGAGTGAAAGCAGAGCTGTAAAGTTTGGGGCTGTGAACCGAGAGCAGCGAGAAGAGAGGCATTAAAATGCATTGAGCTGTGGGGAGCGGCAGAGTGGGGCGACGGCTCTCCGCGTTCATCTCATTTACAATATACACAGTCGTCAGATTCATTGCTATTATAAAAATGTTTTTAAAAAATGATTTTAAAAAAACAAAACAAAAAAACAAAATGATAACATCGCACAGTGCCTCGAGTGGGCCTCACCTCTTGGCTGTACTTGCTGATGTAAGCGTAAATCTCATGGAGGGCACTGAGCGCGTTGAACTCACTGGAGTGAAGGCGAGCCTGTTCAGCCAGATAGGCATTCATATCCTGATCACTGATGGCAGGCAGGCGGCTGATGTCAGCGTAGTACCTGAGAGGACACACACACACACACACACAGTCAAACTTTCCTCTATACGTCTGGGTTGGAAATGTTTCACTCATGGTTTCATTGATTTAGTAACACGCACAGTTGCTTCAAAACACATCTACACAATGTTTTTATAGACCATTGCACTTTCGTATTAGTACGACCTTTACCTGGCTGCATTCAGTAATAATATAATATTATTGCCTATGTCTTTAACATACCATGGTAATGAGATGGATCAAGGTCCTGTGCATGGACAGGAATGACCTCATGCAACAATATTCCTGCAAATATTTAACCATAAGTCTTTACTCCTTAAACCAAGGAAACACTAACAATAACATTTTTCCATTGAAACGTTTGAGTTCTAACTAAAAACAAGCCCTGAAAACCAAAATCTATCAATTTGAGAACATTTCCATTTGCACTCCTGCACACACTCACCTCTCCACCCAGCTTTTGTAATGTGGTATATCCTTGGCATAGAGTAGTTTGGTGGAGGGCGAGTCTTTGCCCAGACGGTGCTCGGATGTTGAGCAAGAGTCCATGAAGGTTTGGGCCACCACAGAGAGACATGCGTCCGTAATGCTGCTTTTATGAATGTCAAACACAAACTGTGGATTCTTGATCACATTCACCCAGAAACGGAGTGGAAGGCTGAGAGAGAGAGAGAGAGAGAGAGAAATAAAGATCTTTTTTTTTATTATTAAAGTCTCTCTTCTCAGTTTGAATTTGATCTAGTTGTAGTTAAATGTTTTTTATTAATATCATTTTAAAAATGTATTAATTCTTATTTTGAAAAAATCTCTATTATATAATAATAAGATTCCTTGAGTGCGGCCTAGCATAAAGAGCCTAATAGTTAATTAATGTGCCCTGAGGGCTGATCAGTGACTGCTCTGTTAAAGATGAGTAAAATGAGTTAAAAAAAAATCACTTTAAGATCTACTGGCAAGCTAACACTCTCTTTTCCTAACATAGAAATTCAGAACTCTTCCTCACCAGTTGCTTTTCCAGGTGTGGCGAACATCCATGTCGTGAATGCCATGTCTGTCGGCCTGCTCATCCAGAAAGTCAAACATGTATTTGATGGCGAGAGGCAGCGCAGTGCCCCGACACACTGTGCTGAACAGAGTCTCAAACAAGTCATCCACGAACTTCTGCAGTGTGCCCTGTAGAAGACAGCATCTGGGGTCAGGAGGACTCAGTTTGTCTGTATGGTAACTTACTGTCGGGGTTTCACGACATCCTGAGATGTCGACTTGGAGAAAACATGAATTTGAGTAACAATGACATGCGCAGATTGTCCAACAAAGTGTTGGTACAGCTATAAATATACTAGGTAAATATATTGCACCTTTGTTGCTAACAGCCTGGTCAGGTAGATCTCAGACACCATCTTGCTGCCGCGTTCTCCTTCTTTCTGGTCCCCGTGGTCGTGGTTTTTAACCAAGTGCCAAACTTTGACACCGCTCTCTAGGTCAGGGGTCAACATGGGCACGCGGGAGTGGGGGCTGTCGGGACTGGTCGGAGTGGAGCGGAAGGACACGTCCACACCTAGATGGTCAGATTTAGGATGTAACAAAAAAAGAATGTCCTAAAATACATTTTGGAAACAGATTAACTCTCATCTGATAATCAGCTTTGTCATATAAGGACTGTCCTCTTAGGACCTAATAGCACCCAATACCACTTTATGTCGCCATATACAGACACCCATATTTATACATGATTCAAAAGATCAAAGAGTATAATAGGTCCCGTTAAATGAGATATCAGAGCAGCCAGGGATGTTACATGCCTGAATCTGAAGTGATACATAAACACAGTGAATCATTTCAAACAATACATGTCTGAGCTCCATGTCATTAATTACCTATTAGTATAGGCAGAATTTGTGCTGTTTGTGATGTTGCGTCTATTTTTGTTTAATGTGCTGGAGTGTGATAATTAGCTGCGTTACAGTGGTGTGATGAGTGACAGCAGCAGATGGTGTAAGGCTGCTTTATGTTGGATGAATATTAAGCGTTTGTGTTTGTGTTCTGTTGAACAGTGCTGACCGTATCTGCTGATACTGCGTGGGAAGCTGGCTGAGGAGGGAATGTTGAAAGACGACATCTGCTTGGGCACCAAGGCGACCACACAGCGCTCAGAGACCTGCGACACAAAGGTAAAAGCTTTTTTTTTTATCAATTGTCAACTCACAACTGATGGCAGCAAAAAGCAATCACGGCGGACAATTGCAATAAAACCCTGAGATTAAAATCCAAGGACCAGGTATTTGTGAAAAAAAGCATTGTGGTGTTTTGAATGTTGGCCGATGGGCAGTTGAATCATAATATTTACAGTAAACTAAATTGGTTTTGGGTTAAGGATTTCTGTAAAGATCCATCATTAACGTAATCATCAGCTAGATACAAAGACAGACATCACAACACAGGATTAAAACAGAATACGTTTTGTTGTCGAAAAAGTAGGAACCGTCCACACTGCAGAATGAATCAGTTGTGTGATATGACTTTTACTGTTTCTGAATATTGTAGTTTTAAATCAAGTGTCAGTCCTGCATTTTGTCTGTTCGTTATTCCAAGTATATACTGCATACTGTTGGTATACTGTTTAGCTAATCTTCAGCTAATCTTCGTCAAAACCTGCTTTTGATGCAGGAAGTGCAGATTCCTGGTGTCTTTATTTCTCTTTGTTGGTACAAGTTTACAGAAATGTTGGCTGTAGAGACAAACATGGCTAAAAAGGAAGGAGTGACTCATCGGAGGGCAGTGACCCATGTTGTCATATTTATGAGCTGGAGAAAAACAAAAGTAAAAGACACAGAGTACATGTTGGGTTGACTAAGCGTGCTTGTGAAAGGGAATGGAAAAAAACATGTTGTCAGGGGTGAGGTGAGTGATACGAATATGAATGAGCAATACTTGAGTAGTCCTTCATCAACTGTATCTGCTGCAACGCCCTTGAGCAACAGGATAATCACAGTTTTTCAAACAGAGCTCGCAGGTGTAAGATTGCAATTGTGTTTTCGACTCAGCTTAAATGATATCCTGCTCGTGTTTGGATCTTTTACTCCTTAAGTCCGTTTTCAAACTAAATGCCAAACATTCCCCACTGTTTTCTCATGAATGCTGAATGATGAATGCTCGGTTGGCATGGAGATTAAGTGATAGTTGCAGCCGTTACTGTTACTGTTATTACGGACCTGGTAGTGCATGAGTGTGTTGAGCCTCTTCCAGTCGCTCTCTATCTTGGTGGTGATGTCCTCGTCCTGCAGGACCACACGGGCTGTTCTGCCCTGGCGCCACTCTGCAACAACAACATCAACAGTGAACATGTGATATGACTTTTTTTTTTGGGAGGGGGTGTTTGTTTGTCAAGCACCGTGCAGTTACGATTTGTCTATCATTGTGTCTCACACAGGGCCTTTGTGTCGCCGGTGAAAGTAGTTTTCCTTTAAAACTCTGCAAAGTGTCAAAGGCAGCAGCCCCAAAATGTCACTGCGACGCCTTTCTGCTCGACAACCAACGTTATTATTATTCCGTGAACAAACCACAAATGACACAGTGCCTTTAACAGGGATATAAGGTGCCCAAAGCAGCAAGGAGAAAACATACTCCCCTCCAAATCCCCAACCTTTAAATGCCCCTCAAGGTACAAACCCAAAACAATATTAGCCGCTACTTAAAAGGGATCTTATTTCCTCCTTTTGAATGTGCATGTTAGCTGGATTTGTGTTGAGTCATTTCGTATTGGATGACACATTGTGGGCCTAAGCCTGGGTGTAGGTGTGCTGTCAGTAAGGTTTAGTGTCAGTGTTTTAGAGTGTTCCGATGATTCCGGCTGTAAACAGGTAGGGGAGGGGGGACGGGGTTGCTTTTGTTGATGTCACACATCAAAATCGAGTAGTTTTACACAGTGTGATTCCACCAAGGAAAGTTGTACCTAGATCCATGTCCGCAGCTCGTGGTCGCTGGGAATAGGGCATGTTCTTGTAAACCGCATCCAGGATCTTCTCCTTGACCTGGGTAATGGTGTCACAGTTGAGCACCTTGACAGGAATTTCTGGGCTGTTCTCATTGTCTGGGTTCACGCAGCTCAGCGTCTGGGGATCCGGTATAAAGAGAGCAGAAGATGGGGAGGGTGGGGGGTGGGGGGGTGGTGTATGTGGCAGTCGGAGACAGAGAGGAAGGTGTTAGAAAAGACCTTTCATTACCAACTCCTCAACAATCTGTCCTGGTGGCGAGGATCCGGCCCAGAAATGCAATTTCACATGTGGCACCATGTGTCTGGCAGCGGTATTAAACAAGTAATGAGACACAGACTCCCAGACGTTGCAGCCTGGCGATCAGAGAGGTGTCATCCTGTTGGAGTCTTGCTCTACCTTGGGGCTAAAACCTGACGGGCAGGTCGAGGAAATCTCTTTTTCCGAGACACATTTCAAACTCTGCGTTCGTTAGGACACATCAGTCAGATCTCTGAAGCCTCTGTATTCTTGATTATATTCATTACTTAACATGTATGAATCTTTTAAATTTTTATTTCATCGATCTTCAACCTGAAGTACACAGTTGATTGTCAAGTATCTGAGAACATAGTACGTTCCTCACTATGTGCATATTTTATAATGCACAGCTGCCATTTTATGTTCATTAATCTGGCAGGATACAGTGAGAGTTCACAATTGACAGGATTAGAGCTAGTTTAAACTCACAGCTAAATGATTGGCAGTGTCAGCGTGAGGCCTAATTATTTAAAAATGTTTCTGGGAAACTTTGTCTCCAATCTCCTCAAGCTTTGCGAAGTGAACATCGAGGTACGAGAGGTTATTTGCTCACTGTGGGAGAACTCATGGATCACACATGCCAAATTTCTCAGAATCTGACAAGGCGAGAGACGTAAAAAAAAAAAGAGAAAAGAATCCTGACAAAACCTACAACCTCTTTATTAACATTTTTTATGACTCACCAGCGTCTTGTATTCAATCTGCTGTCGGATGAGCTTGTCCTCACTGAGGGAATAGCGCGCCTCTCCCGTGATGGAGTCGATCGGCCCCTTCTCCATTTGCTGTTTGATGGCACAGAACAGCATGAAGAGAGGCTCGCCAGCACACTCCTTTGTTTTGGAAAGCAACCCAGGGATTTAAGTGAAAGGTGGAAGAATGGAAAACGAGACAGGAAAGAAGAGGGAAGGAAAGAAATCAGTATTCATCAGTGCAGGCGCTGAGATGCAGGAACTAGAGCATGACACATCAACCTTATAAAACGGTGCTTTAGCTGCTTCTAAATGACAAAGCTGAAGATATGCTTGACCCAACACGTAGCCATTATCTCTCCACAACCTCCACATAACACGTCAATATTGGGAAGTTACAACCCCGGTCACAAGAGAAACATACACATTATCTATTTTAAAATCAGTGCTATCTATTTTAAGGCGCTTGTGTCATAGTATATCACGTCGGCGCCTGCGGCGATAAAGTGGAGGGAAAAAAAGTTTTGGTTGTACCTTGAGAAATTTATGGAGCAAGAAGGCGAACCAATTTGTCAGCATCTTCTCTGCCACCGACTCTGTTCTACAAGACAGGAACAAAAGCACACACTCGTTTGTTAGCGTGAGACGTCCCGCGGTGCAGGCGGAGTGCTCTGATTAGTCTTTCATAATTTAAGACGCAGAGGAGCCTGATACTGTCGGCGAGTTATCAGAGAACTATACGTCCAAGCTCGGTCTCAGAGGGCGCGTGCTCTGATACAGGCTGCTGTGGCTGAGTGCTGCTGGTGCTCTGCATATTTAGGTCATGACATGATTCTGTAGAACTCAGTGGTCCACTCGCATTCTGTGCTGCGTTCCCATGAGTCCAGATGGGATGATTCTATCATGAATGCTCATCGTAAATCCTTCAAATGATGTAACGGTACCTTTTATAATCTTAATTTAAACCCATTTTAATCTGATTCTCATACAAAATCTGCAGCTTTACACCCAGTCGCTCTCTCTCCCTAACCTGCTGTTTTTCCTGTCGCTCCTTTTCCATCCTTGCCTCCATTTCAACCTAAACCTGCACTCACTCTGCTGCTGACGGCATTCCCATTAAATTTTTGAACGTTTCCGCACAAGCAGCATGTTTGGGCTAACAACTTCTTGTTGCACCGGCTCCCCTGTGTATCCATCCTTATATTTAATGAGTGTGCTTCAGATTGAGAGAGAGAGAAGGACTCCTCTCTTTTTCAAAAAAAAAAAAAACAACCAAAAACACCTTATGAAACATTCAGTAGGCCAGTCTCAGCACTGGGAAAACAATCAGCAGATAACCAGAGGTGGAGGAGAGAGGCAAAGACGGGAGGAGATGAGAGGTGACGGGGAAAGAAACGTGAGCTACAGCTGAATGTTTCATGAGTGGCACACAGAAGATAAGTCAGACTGACAACAGCTCTTCCGCCGCTGCACTCACTCTTTCCCATTATTTTCTCTTCCTCTGCGAGCCTGTCCCACTCTCTATCACTTTTACTGCTCCTGTCTTTCACCTGTCTGCTCAGGCAAACCTGTTTCCCGCTCTCCTAACGGCTGTTTCATGCCACTGCACAAATCAGCCGAACAGAGGTGGGCTCTTCTCCGCTGGCCTAGTTACTCATCCATCAGAAGTGCCACAACTGGGCTGGAAAGAACAGTACACAAAGGAGTTATCGATGTCAAAAGATAATTGGCGCCGATCGGAGCGATCGGAACGGGTCAGGTTTGTGACGCTTGGGGCCCTTTGGAGAAAATCATGCTAGGTTTGGTTACGCTAGTTCACAAGGCAATGTGAAACCCAGGGTACACTCTGGACATGTGGCCAGCCTATCACAGGGCCAGCACAGAGAGAAAAAAACAACCATTCGCACTTAAAGGTGATTTAGAGACTCCAATTAATCTGACCCCAATCTACATGACTATGGAGGAGGTACTTGAAAACCCAAACAGACACAAAGAAAAGAAAATATAGCTTACCTGCGCAGGAGTAGTTTGGGGTGGTTCTTGCTCTCCAGGTTGCGTTCTATAAGGTCTGAGAGTAGGTGTTTGAGGATGTCCGTGGCGTACTCCAGGCGGCCCTGCAGAGCGGTCATGATGAGCGAGGCCACATAGCCACGGTCACGCATGGAGAAAGAGCGCTGCAGCTCCAGTGTCCGGATGAACGTCAGTAGAAAAACCTTGTTGTTCACCAGCTGAGCAAACTGCTTCAAGGCTTTCTCTACATTAGCCTGTCCGCTCCCCGGCACCTACACGCATCACGCAAACAGAGATCAGTGATGATACGATGAAATACACAGAAAAGTTCTCATAATCCATCTTAAAAAAAAAAAAAACCCAACAGCACCAAAAAATGAATGAAAACAGTTGTTTTGATGAGAGGGTTATTATGTTTAAAGAGCAATCAGAGGCTCTTTTAATCTTTTGAAATGACTGTGAACATAATAATGGGCTGATTAAACCCGGTTTAACAGGTACTGTAATAGTTTTGACCTAAAGTACATGAAAAGCTGTTCCACAAATAATGAGTTTCTTCAAAATTAGGTTTTATCTGCTTCCTTTTTTAATTTAAAGATAAGGACAGCAATAAAAGCAACCAGTTTGAGACAAGATGAGGTCCTTGGGGAACCTCTGTGGACGAGAACAAGATCAGAGAAAACCAAAACAACAAACAGAAAACGATGGATAAGTAGTGAGCATATTGCCTAGAGACTTTCTTTAAATTCAGCTGCACTGCACAATACATTTGCAGAACCTCACTGATAAATATATGTATGATGAAAGCAAATTAATACAAACGCACAAAACAACCCTTTAATTACATCCTCTTCCCAAGTTAGGTTTGACATGAAATAGACGTACGACCAAGTGTATGAGAGGCTTTAACATTTTCCTCACAAACCACAGCTGTGTGTGGACGCCATTAAACAAACAGACCTCAAACTACAGTGAGTAGACTGACATTTGTTCACACTGCTCAGTTGGACAGCAGTTTGACAGCACTCACCAACAAGCCAAAATCAATTTAGTTTTGGGGTATACTGGAGCCTGAAGGTCAAGGTGTCAGATAAAATAGTCCCTTACCTCCAACTCTCTGAGCACAGGGTGATCATCAATGCCGGGGAAGAGAACCCTCATGGCATAAGTTCGATAGTCCAGGTAGGGAATGCCGGCTCTGTCCAGATCGCTGGTTAACTCATTGATATCTGTCTGTAGTTCTGCAAAAGCTGCATAAGACCATGGCGAGCATTCGGTATATTAGCAAACAGTTCTGTTCTGTTCTGACTGTTTCCAAGAAAACATTTTAGAAAAGCCCTTTTTTGAAGATAGATCGCACAGCATCTTTGTCATCTGTAAGAATTATGTTTCATAATAGAGGTCCCAGAATGTACTTTGATATAAAATTAAAAAAGCTATACTTATAGTATTAATCTGACATATCCATAACTCTCTGTCATTATGACTGAGGTCATTTGAAATAAATCTTTATTCCAAGTCACCATAGTCAAAATATCAGTTCGCAGCAGATGGTGCTGCAATACAACTACAAGTCAAATGTTTGTTTTGGAGTCTGAGTTTTAATCAACTGGATTTATAACCACTCTCACTCACCCTCCTTGCACTCCAGAGCCACTCGCGACTCCAGATTGTCCATCTGCATCTGCAGGCGTTTCAGAGTGAGGTCGTTCTCGTGTGACTTCCGTCGGTAGGCCAGTAGGACGATGATGACGATGATAAGGAGCAGTCCTCCTCCAGCTGTGATGCTGAGGATGGCAGGAAGGGTGAGGAGGCTGTCGGAGCGGATGTGAACTTCTCCTGGGGAGATGTGGAGTCCACCCACTTGGACCTGGATAGAAAGAGTGTTAGCTTAGAACTTAGACACTTAAAAAAAAAAGATTGAAATAGATAATGACGAATGATAAAGGGAGGATTTATCTGAACAGCTTGCTCTGAATAAAACACGTTCCAGGTACACCAGCTTAGTTTTCTTTTTATAGCTCTTTTCTGGTTAATAATTTCTGGTGGATAATTCTGAGAGGCATTGTGCTGTAATTGGAAACCTACCAGACCATAAGTGAAATGCAATGACAGAAAGACAGTGACCCACATCCCTGCAGACAGCAAATCAGATGCACAGACGGACATCATGTTAGCATCAGACTGACCAGGACTTTGTGCTGCCCAGTGAGGTTTGGTGGCTCGCAGAGTAGCTGAGTGTCAGACACAGTGAGAGAACAGGGCTTATCCCCAATCAGCACTGTGTAATTCAGCCTGGCTCCACTGGCCGCTGACGGCACCAGGTTTCGTCCCTGCAACAGAGTTAGAGAAGCAACACGTACATCATGACAAGCAAGTTTTGAGTCGTCGGAAACCACTTTTTCAAACTGTACTTGTGTCATGCCAAAGATGCAAATGTACAAATCAGATCTGCTACCCTTTTGTGACTTTTTCCTGTTGGCTCCAAGTGACAACAATCAGTCTTGCTGATTATACTTTTAGTAGATTGACCTCAGTCAATAATTGCCACGCCATTTTGACGCATTAGCATAATTACTATAATCAAACGTCTTCGAGAGGACGAGCAGCCACTGTCTCTAATCCATTCTGCTCCTATTTTGCTGGAAATCTTGTAAAATGTTTCACGAAGCAAAGGCAAATTGCTTCGAGATACAAACCAAATGTGCTCTTCTTCCATGGAAGGACTTCGATTCTTGCTGTGTTCAGAAACTACAAAGAATAGCATGTCGTCTTTTTGAGAGGAATGTCATGAGATACGATATTTATTTGAGATATTTGAGGGGAAAAAAACATCAGTAGAGAGATAAAGATGAGATGGAAGCTACATCTTTTATTTTCGCTTTTAAGTATTTTAATAATAATCTGATGATATATAGTAATGTGAAGATGGGTTATGCTCACGTCTGACCACATAGGAGTGCAGTGATTATTGAGGGAATGATGGTAGATTACATGAGGACATGGCATACTTCACATTTACTTCACATCCAGCAGCCTTTGTTTATGCAGAACAGTTATTGGCTTGAAAGTGTTTGTTTCATCTAATGCGTGGGGGAAAAAAGCAAGTATAACACCAGTAAGAACGTCATGTCTCGTTTAACTTACCTTGAGGATGATGGGAGCTCCAGGTTTCTGCTCCAGAACACCTGATAGGCTGAGGGGCTCCAGGTAAGGGTTGGGATAGTACACAAAGCTTGTGTTGCTGTACGTGAGTAGAGCTTGGACGTTGTTGAAGACGAAGCCAAACTCGTCGACGTGTTTGATCGTCTCCTGGTCTGCGTTGTACTCCGCCTTCAGTGACGGCGCAAAGCAGCTGATGGTGGTGGTGTTGAGCACTTTGCACACCTGTAGAGGAATCAGATTCCCGGCACAAATTCCCAAGTCAGTATTTCAAACTGTCCATACTTAGGGTCTCTGTGGTGCTAACGCATGATGAGACATACTAATTAGCTGAGTCTGTATTTCTGGTATAGTTACCTCCTTCCATTTACACATTCAGTTGTCACATCTTACATACAGCCTTAAATAAATAGGGAAAGCTTGACTCAAGTGCTGAAACCACTTTTTGTGCATATTTACTAGAAAGTGCTTCATGTACTTCTATAATGCCCGGTAACCAATAACCAGGAACCAGTAACCTTAATTAACACGTGGCCTTGTGTTCGAGTTGCTCCCATAAATTCCTCCAATTCCAGGCAAATTGCTAAGCTTGGCTTTTTATCTTAAGTTTTTACTCAAAGTTGTTTCAAGTCAATTAACTGCTTTTGTGATTCAAAATGTTTCGAGCAGATCCAGCTAAGTTTTTGAGATAAGCGCGATAAAGGGACTGCCCTCATTAAATTTACCAGTGACCCCCTTTTTAGCAGCTGGTTTGGGGGGAAGTTCAGCTTTAATCCCTATCGCTCTCACTTCTTCCAGTAGCACTGTGGAGCATAGAGTTTTAATTGACTGGCTTAAATTCTGGCTGGTATCGTTAACACAGCATTGAATTGGCTGAGGGCATACCTCTAACACGCAACATTATCTGCATGCATTTTTCTTATGCAGATCATTTTTTAGCAATTTTTTAAGCACTGTTTTTCTTTTATTTTCGTACAACGTCCAGGCAAAAATTCCCCCCCAGGAGCTTTAACCCTATTTGCACATCCTCAGGCTATTCTCTGGTGCAAAGTGGAAAAGTTGAGGCTAAAGGTGACTTAACATTATGAAACTGTTAATTACTGTGAAGTGATTTGAAGAGCTGAGGCGATTTAAAATAAATTGTTTATTATAAAATAAACAATTCTCTAAGCCACCTCTCGTACCCCTTTGTTTAGTATCTAGTCCAAACAGAAAAAACATTAGATTGTGACCTTGTATTTCCAGCGACTGTTGATCAGTTCTGCAAAAGGTGACAGGTGTGTGGCTTCAAAATACAGAATTCTTAACAACTTAACCGGCTTTAAAACATCCTGTCACTTTATCATGAGATAACAAACATACAAAACAAACAAACATATAGCATAATAATGTGGAATTGCTTCACGTTAGTTTAAACAGTCATAAATTGACTATCCTATCATCAACCAGTCAATCAGTCAGATCACACTCACGTTGACGGATTCGTGGCCGGCGTATTTGACTCGGACCCGTGGTTCCTGAACTACATCCAGGTTGGTCCCAGTAACCGTCAGAGTGGTGTGTCCACTGGTTAAAAGACAGACATGTTTATTTTACGTGTGAACAGAGATAATGGTCAAACACACATACTGTACGGGAGCAGCCCAGGTTTCCAGGAAACTGCATCAATATGTGTTTTTTTTTTTTTTTTTTTGGTGGTTGGGGGAGGGGGGGGGGGGGGGGGATACAGCCGGGATGGTAGGTTGTGCTTTGTTTTTGGACAGGAGAGCCAGATCAAACGGCGAACCAGCTGGCTGCTGCTTTATATTCATCCATGACTGCGAGGCTGGCATAGCATGAATCCAGGTGCTGCTTGTTTACATATCCACGCTAGATATGATTAAAATGAACAGCGCTCTCAAATCTTTGCATAACCTGTGCGGCCATGTGAGCTTAGAAAACAGCAGAGTGAATTAAGATATAGAGAAAAGAAAGAGGAGGAAGATAGAAACGAGTAAAAACCAGTTTTATTGCCAACATAGTACAGTGAACCCTCGCTATAACGCGGTTCACCTTTTGCGGCTTTGCTGTTTCACTGATTTTTTTAGTGCACTTTGTTATGCTTTGTTTTTTTACAGTGTATGAACGCGAATTGTGCTCTGTGTCCTGATTGGCTAAGGGACTGTAGGCCAATGTCAATCTCTCTCCTCCATGCCTCGTCTCTGTCCAGTACAGAATGCGTTCGGCTTGGCAAATTTACACGTTTGCATATTGTCTCCACGACAAAACCCACAATGTCAACGAAACGTTCTGCACCGACAAAGACACCAGCACCACGGCCTTCAGTAGAAAAAGACGCTACAGCGGAGCGGAGTCAGCACGAAGAGGCACAGTCAGAGGAACTGTGAAATGCGCGTCAGTCACAATGTGTCCAACCTTGTAGGTTGATTATTAAAATGATTATTTTACAGTATTTCTAAAAAACTATCATAGTTATTTGTTAGAAAAAAGCTTCTATTTTTATTTCTTAAACAAATACTTGGGCCTGAAAACAGGTTTTGATCTTTGGTTTCGTTCTATAGTACTGTATAATAATTGTAAAAAATAAAGCTGACTACTTCGCGGATTTCGGCTATCATGGGTTCTTTATGGAACGCAACCCCCGCAATAAATGAGGGCTCACTGTACTTCAAAGCTTATCTAAGCCTGTAGGGCCACATAGTGGGGCTGCATCTTCATTTTGAAGGCTCGAGATTGCTGTCTCTTGTCATTCGTCTGAGGGCCAGGGTGTCTCTCTGAAGCCTGATCTGCAGGGACACTGCGCTGGAGTCCCAAAGTCCCATCGTTTATTCAGGGAGACACAGGTAACGCGCTGTGTGACACACTGTGTGTATGCAGCAGATTCTCTCTCGGGAATGTGAGCGGTTCACTGTACTTCAAAGCCTATCTAAGCCTGTAGGGCCACATAGTGGGGCTGCATCTTCATTTTGAAGGCTCGAGATTGCTGTCTCTTGTCATTCGTCTGAGGGCCAGGGTGTCTCTCTGAAGCCTGATCTGCAGGGACACTGCGCTGGAGTCCCAAAGTCCCATCGTTTATTCAGGGAGACACAGGTAACGCGCTGTGTGACACACTGTGTGTATGCAGCAGATTCTCTCTCGGGAATGTGAGCACCGTGACACGATTTCATTTAAAACCAGTCTGTAAGTAATTTCCCTGTGATCAGAGATCAGATATTATTTAACAGCCTTGTTATAACACCTCAGCTATTTGCAACAGGTGCTGGCCAATTTAGAGACAGTACAATTACAGTATGCTATAATATAGTACAGTATGCATAGAAATATACTGTTGAACGGCAGCTTGTGCATTGTGCTGTGTGTGTTGGCTCTTCGGGATGGACGATTGGGGTGTAGACATTGGGACTATATCAATGACCTATCATGAAATCAGAAATATAGAATAACAAAAGACAGAGCAGACACCTGCCTCATGTGTGAGATAACAGGATCACAACAGAACTGCATGGCTCAGTGTTACCTGGTAATGCTCCACAGGGGCTCAATGCGCTGGACTGTGGGGTCTTCTATGTACTCAAAGGCCAAGCTTCCAGGAACTCTGGCCCGGTCGACTGTCAAACTGACCCTCACCGGCCCTGCTCCCGTTACTGATGGTGCTGAGGAGCACACGATCTCCGACATGGCCCTCCTGGTGGCAGGATCAGGACAGGGGTTTATTAGCTTACGTAGGGCCGCAGTGTTAAATCCCTAGCACACACGATTATGATCCATGGACGTGATCATGACCCTGTCCCGACTCCACCTCCTTACAGACCCATTAGGGACGGGACACAGTAATTAGTAGAGGGGGCTCAAGCTAATGGCTTCTCCGCTTTACCCTCCTGACTCATACCGCATGAGACATTTTGAACTTTAAATAGATACCTATAAATACTCAGGGAACAAGACATAACACCGTGGGTTTCATCATCTTACCAGAAATCATTATTAAGTATTTTCATTTAAAACGCTTAATTTTATCGAAACTGTGCTTCTGTAAATAGAGCAATAATTTCAGAAATATGGGAAAAGGCTAAATCTTAAGTATTGTGAGACAGCTGTCACACTTTAGTGCCTTAAGGGAATTCTTCTGTTATATTCTCATCTGTCTCACCTGTACAGCTCACAGGTTTGATTACCAAAGTACACATTAACGTTGCTGCCAGCACCCAGATTCTCTCCAACGATGGTGACTTTGGTCCCCCCAGATACAGGTCCTCTGCCTGGGGTCAGCGCCAGCATTGACGGGATCTGCGGGAAATGGAAATATATTATTGCTTCTTTTGTTACTTTTTTCCCTGAAAAGCTTTTTACATCTTGGCCTTGAATTACTTCAAGGCCACCGCAAAAAAAAAGTCTTCAAAGAGTAGACCTTCTGTAGATGGATATTTTTTAAGACGTAAACATAAAAACCTGTCGAATGCGTTTCTTTTAATCAGCCTTCATAATGATGTGTTGAATCTATAATTCACACAAAAAAAGAAAAGATCATGTTTTATTCAGTTACCACAAAGGAATAGAACTGGGAGGACTGTGCCCGCAGCTCTGGTCTGCACTGGCCAACACAGAGCTTCACTGGGCCCGGTGTGCTTCCTGTCGGGGCTGCAGCCATCTCACACACAATCCTGTGGAGACGTAAGACAACAGGACCACAGGGACACACACACACACACACAGACACACTACAGAATCACTGCACTGTATCACATGTGTTATGAACTGCTGTTAGGGAGGATGGCCTCCGCTGGCCAATGTGATTGAAGTGGACTTTCATACAAGTTGTGGGTCAATACAGAGGGCTATCTTTCTTCCTAATGGGAAAAGCTATAGCAGCAATATAACTCAAATGATAAACTACGCCCCTCCCCATCTCCAGCAAGATTACCACCCACCATTACCTCTGGTTACCATGACAACATAGTTTTTTTTCCCCTCTATAAATCAGTATAGCCCGTCAGGTCACTAAGATAAAGTGAGCCATGAATAAGTCATTATAGCAACTGACCCCTTGTTGAAATTAATGGTCGTAACAGCTGTAATGCCATGTTTTAAAGGACTATGTGTGCCAAATGAATGGCTTCTCGAACACACAGCTCTGCACAAGACACTGCGCTCGGCGATACAATAAGAGCATCCAGTGAATCTTCCCGTTCCGGTCCTACCATCCATATATCACAAGAGTTCTCCAATTTTCTGCTGCCATGTTCTTTTCCTTTTCTTTTTTTTTCCTTTTTATTTTACAAGGATATAAATAAAGTCCCTGCCGCCTAAGCCTCACCGGCGAAGCATTACGCGGCTGTGAGAGAGACGCATGGCTAACCGATTGTCCCTCCAGTCAGAAACATGCGGTGCATTTCAATTACGGCTGTGCCGACAGCCTCATGATGATGACGGTGACACAGAGACTGTCTTTTTCATTTGCTCTATCTGCATCAGCGCAATGTAAAGCCCCTGCCCACCCCTACCCCTACCCCTCCACTACACCCCACACATAACTGTACAACCTGACAAGGCATCACTAGGCTCTGGCGTATTAATACACATTGCTAGTGTCTGTGATCGAAATAGTGTGAAAGAGAGCAATTGCATGGGTTTATTCTTGTGTTAATGTGTGTGTGTGCACGTGCATGCCTGTGTCTGTGTTTCTACAGTATGACTGTACAGCAAAGTGTCAGAGCAGAAGAGCGGGGGGGGGGGGGTCTCTTACTGTTCTGCAGTAATATATCCCTCCTCCTTTGGGGTACACTGCACTCCTGCAACCTCCACGTTGCCCTCCAGCTCAGAGAAGGACAGACCCAGGTTAAGGCCCTGGATGGTGACCAGTGTGCCCCCCTCCTGAGGCCCTGCCACTGGGCTCACCTACATCGGAAAGAAAGGAGCACAGTTGCAACTTTATTAGTCTGTGTTTCCAGACTAAGAGGAAAAAAACATTATGTTGAGACACTTTATTTTTTTTGTCCTGTTTAGAATTTATGAAGATTTGAAGTTCAGTAACAAATATCAGTTGGCTGCTTCATTATAAAAAATATTGTAGACTGTTTAAACAGCGCCTAAAACGTTAAAAAGCAATCTGTCTTGAAGTGCTAATGAGTGCAGGTCGTTTAGGTCAAACTATAATAGGGTCAGCAGTGGTCCAACAGTCCAGTGTCACGTCAACATCAGATGTGAACAGAGCATGTGTGATAAACTAAAACTTAATTATGAGGACTTTGCCATAGAAAGTGAGATAAGTGAAAACAAACTTTAATGAATAATGCATAAAGTAACAAAAGCCTCGGGAAACCTAGTCACAGTTCTCTCCATTGTCAAGTTAACTACCCCTGAAGGAATCGTTTGGACCCGCACTCCCGCCACTTCCGCCACTTCATATTCCCTGATTCTCTCGGCTGCAGCTCCGACAGAAACCGTCATCATGTGACAGGGACTTCAAAGACTCGTGGCTCTTTGAAGTGGGAGAGTCTTGCATCTCCTTCCCTGACCCACTGTGCCTCCTTCAGGAGAATGAGCAGGAGTTTGTGACATAAAAGATCCATCGCCGCTCTTCAGACAGACTGAATTCGTTTAGCACTTAGCCTATTCATCGCTGTGGAGTAATATGCGAGGCTTGCTCAGATAAACACGCACTCTGATCGCAGACTGGGAAGACACAGTATGAAGAGCTACCACAGAGATGGATCAGAGCTGGGACTGGACATTATATATGTACAGTCCAAACAAAGGACAAACCTCGGTAATGCGTGGATTGGTGCACTTGACATTTCTGGCGGAGAGGTCCAGCCAGCGACTTGCATAGGGCGAGATTGGGGGACAGTGCTGCTTCATGGTGCAACGGCCTTCGCCGCTGCACCATCCACACTGGAACTTCCTGTCTGCCCGCAGACACATGCCACAGCTGTCCCGCTGAGCGCTGCACTTGTAGAGGTGCACTTTTGGGGGTCACACAGAGAACATCTGGTTAGCTGCTAATGCTAACATTAATATCACCTGCCAATATGAATCCTTTTGGATCCTATCAAAACAGAAAATTACATCACTCTTCCTGATAGACTGTAAAAGTAAATTAAACCAACAACGCATAGCTCATTAGAGCATCTCATTAAATGAACAAATTTAATTTAATTACAAACAAAGAGCATTGTCATGTGAATTCTATATAATTCATAAAAGACACATGTGTATTTTCATATATGTTATTATATATCCCCCTCAGGTTACTAGTGCTGCTAGTAGCCTGTATTTTTGCCCATGAATCCAGTAATAACAAGACCAGTTCATATTTAGCACCGTCGTTGTGTATATTCCCCATAACAGGGATGTTATTATATACTGACAAACACAATTTTTTGTGCATGATGATGAAGAGTAAACCAAGAGCAGCCAGAGGAGCTCAACTGAAAAGATATTCACCCTTCACCCTGCTGGGAGCACAAGTGATTGGGTGCTTTTTGATAACACGCAATGCTATTGTGAACTTTCTCTCAGGGCCATTTGGGGGCCTTGAAGTGGTCTCTGCGGCCCACCTATCCCCCGAGGATTGAGTGCTTTACACTTCTCTGGCTTGGCAGTGATGGATTGCAGAGTTACCTTTAATCTTCTCGGGATTGTCGATGATGAAATTGCCGTTCCATACGATGGAGAGGTCCACTGCCAGGTCACTGATCTTCACACCCTCGTACATGTACTGAGAAGCAGAAACAGAGAATGAGGGAGTGTGCAGGGAGAGAGCAAGTCAAAGAGACAAGAGATAAAGTTAAAAAAAAAAAAGAAAGAAAGAAAGAAGAAGACAGAAGGGGCGGAATGAGAGGATGAAAGGGCGGCTGAGAGACCAGGCTTTTAACCATCTGTCATTTCAGCCATGGTTGTCTGCTCCTCTCCTTTTTGACATGTGGGGACGCAAACCCTGGCCGATCATCCACATCGGAGGAAAATGGCCTTTTTGCTCATTGTCACAGTGAAACAAGGTGTGTTGTGCATTGAAATGAGTCCCGTCGTATATGTTGTGCAAACAAAAGCCTCCCGGATTCACCCCAAACTGATGACCAAAAAACATTGATGGCGTGATCACCTAGATGTTAATAAGCTCCTTTCCTTCCCTTCCCTTTTTTCCCTTTACTTTCTCTCACATGCTGTCACTCTTACTTCCCCTTTCCTCCACTTTCTCCTCGGTGTGCTCAACACCTCAGGCAGTCTTCACTGATGTACACTATGTACCTAGCCTGCACAGCATCCAAGCTGTCTGCCTCATTTGACAGCTGTGAGACTCCCACTGGGACTGTTTGAGGTCATACCGAGCTGTTCTGGCACTGCACGCTGGTGCTGTTGAAGCGCAGCGCTGTGACACGGTGGACGACACCCGGCACTTGCACCACACACTCGTAGCCCCGCTGACCCGACTGTGGCTGGGGAAGGTTCCGCGCCCTCAGGGTGATGGGTCTGACTTCACCGGCCGGAATGAGGATCTCCCCGGAGTGAAGAAGCTGAGGGCAGTCCTTTGAAAACAACATGCAAACACATTTGGTTGGTTTATTCACATCAAGAGACCTTAATCCTTTCACGTGACCCTAATAATCATATTTACTGTAAATAGTATTTACAAACAGTAGTTCCCCTATCACGTCTTAAGTATCTTTATATATGTATGTAAATACTGTATGTGTCTTCATAGGTGTCTGTCTGTCGTATCATATTTGTACATTTCTATGTAAACATGAAAGGATAATGTAGCATTGGGATTTAAGGGGCATGTAAACCACTGCAGTTTGCTGATTGCAGGCATTAGCATGCAAATACACAAAGGTAGGACAATGAATGTCAGTGTGTTAGCATTGTTGTCATGTGCGTATTAGTATGTAAAGATTAACATATGATTATGATATATGATTAACATAAGATTAACATAACGATATGCAGCCTCAAAGAGCCTTTAGCCTAGCTGCATATCGTTAGTCTGGTTCATTCTTTGCACCGTGGCTATGCTGTAGTTTATCATTTAAATTAAATGATTGTGTCCTCAAGGTAAAAGTGTCACATTGGAGAAGATAGATGTTGCTCTTGAAAGCGACAATTTAATTAGCTAATGAAACTGTAACTCTGCGGTGTCTGGACGTTAGTGCACCTCTGAGGCGTTGACTCTTCCCTCCTGGAAAGAACAGCTGCTGGGGTCGTGGGTGCACAGGTTGCGGTATTTACACCAGTGGCAACGAAAGGTGCTGTTTACACAGGAGAGACACCTGCGGGGTGAAATGAATGCATTAAAACACGCTGTACACTGAGCCTGCAAAAACGTTCATAGCACTCCGTGTATGATGGGTTTCTTTGCATTTACACGCAGTATCTTGGTCTGTTAAAGACTGATTGGTGCAATCAGATATCCCCGGTTTCTATGCAGACGGCATGAATGGTAGTCTTTGTCGTAGATGACAAGAAATGACCTTGAGCATGAGGTCTGGACAGGCTTCAATAATTCAAGCGTTGGAGTCAATGAAAGAATTTTTTAAACACAGTGGTATATCTGTCAGGGACATAATGTGTCCTTCTCAGATAGGCAGTGATTATATGTATCTGAAAATGGTGCAGCCACTTGTGCATTTCTGGATAATAACAATCTTTGTGATGAAAGTGCCATATGATAATACTGATGGGTAAACTTGTGCAACATCCATCATCTGAACGTGATCAGACAATGTGATAAAACCATTTGTGTATTTGTGTGTGAGAAAGAGATTTGGGGTATACATATACAGTCTACTGTATATTATAAATAGAACTAACTGGCGGCTTCATACTCTGGATAATTAATTATAGGGGGTTATGTGATGCTGATGTGAGGGAGGTGGAGAAGGAGGTGCTGGGTTAGGAGCATGTTTGGTGTGAAATATTAATCACCGGGGTTCACGTTGTCACCTCACAGCTAATGGAGGCCATGTTGTTATGTGGTGGATGTGATGAGCTTCCAACTGGTTTTCTCTCGTGGCTTAATGTGGTTATATTCGGCCACTGGTGTCGCGGTCAAAGGGCATTTTGAGTAGGTGTGTCATGTGAGTCCACTGTTGGCTAATTTCCTGGGTTTGGCTATGTACACTCCCATCAGTCATATGTTCCCTTGTAGTGTGAATTCATTGTTTTTGCCTGAATAAAACGTTTGTGCACTTAACGTTAAAAGGCAGTTCAAATCACAATTACACCTGGAAAAAAACAATTTCAACATTTTACTTGCTAGCCTCTCGTAGTGAAAGCTAGATATGTCACAATAACAATTCTGGATGTAGATAGATGTTCAACACTTCGGCTCCTTTGGAATTTTTTTTTAATCCTCTTATGTTGCTGGGGAACCTCGTGAAGTTGCTGATTTGCCGATGTCTCCTAAGACCGACAAATGCTGCTAATTGGCATGCATCCTTAAAACGATCCGCCTTTGTAGCCATGATTGTAATTGTTATTCAGACACTCGGATCCTGGTCTAACGTTGTCTAAAAGCACGCTCAGTTACAGTAATGATGGCGCTCAGTCATGAACACTGTGTTTATGTGTAAATAGATGCTATGCAAAGGTTTAATGTATAATCATAGTGATTAAATAGTATTTAATTATATATGAAATTATAGTATTTTCTTCTCTTTATTTTGGAATAAGTGACAGAAAATAAGCTGTTGATTGGCTGAATGTAAAACTGTAAGGTTACAGAGTGCCAATTTGAGCAAACTGGAAACAAACAGACCGCGGCAAGCGCATCATGCTGAGTTAAATGAAACCTGACAGATAAATTGATCTCAGAGGTTATCTAACAGCCCGCTCTTAAGTGGGGTTGTGTGGATCAGTACGTCATTGCCCTAAATTAAGTTGTGCTCCGCCATCTATTGAACAAATCAAAGGTGGGGGAGCAGAGCAGTGCGGGGGAGGCGGGAGTGGGGGGACGCTGTGGCAGATGGACTCACGTTTGATGTGTGCTGCAGTTGTAGAATTTCAGCTCGGTGCTGGCGACCATTTGACCCGTCTCCTTTGAGTTGAGACGGAGTTCCACGCCAGCCCAGTCTGTGACAGAGGCAAGGGGCGGGTAACGAGCGAAAAGACGAAACAAGGGAATGGAGAAAAAAAAGTGTGTAAGGAAGAGAGCGGGAAGAGAAAAGGGTGAGAGAGACAGAGGGAATGAAGCAAATCAATGAGTGAAAGAGGTCACTCACAATGAACCACTTGTCTGTTTGTTTATCCAGATATCTAAGCTCACCTTGTCCCTCCAGTATTTGTGGGACCTCCTTCCCAGCTGGGGATAGACACATAACCCTGTTCCCTTTGACGTGACCTTCCACCTGTGCTTGCTGGCCGAATGAACAGGTGATTCCAGCAGAAAGGTCGGGAACATTATTCACCTCCAGCAGAAGCTAAAAGTAGTCAGAGAAAGATTTAATGTACCAAGTTTTATACCAACCTTGCGACAGGCTGATAGGGAATTGGCCCCAGCTCCCCCTGTAATCTTCAACGGATAAGAGGATGGATGGATGGATGGAACTTTAGACTGGCCTGGTACATTGCTACATATACAATGTTTGGTCTCCATTTCAAGATTTAAGGAAATCTGATGTAATAGATGAGCTCAATAATTAACACATAATATCGCGTTTTTGTAATTAATACACAAGCTGGTGTGTAAAACCCACAAATGACTCCAGGACGTTAATTCCAAGAAATAAAGTCCTGACAGTCTCCTGGGTCCAGCGTCATATTTAACATTTACATAAATTGAGGTATTTTTCTCAAAATGTCAAACTGTTCTCTTGCGATAATGTTTCATAGCCCCTACTTCGCTCCTCTATGCCCCTGGCTGCTACAGAAAAACAGGTGAATTAAGTTTTTCAGAAATTTAATTAACCCTTTGGTGGAAGCATAACAAATGCAGACAAAATAACTGCGATAATAACTCCCACTTATGTTTTCTTCACATTTACCTTGGTTTAACCAAAACAAATAACCAGAGGCCTTGCAGAGAGAATCACCCCCCTCGAATTCCATTCACCGCTGGCAAAACAAATTCTCTCTTCCTGGTTTTATCCTTACTGTACAAGTGGCTGTACAAGACTACTCAGGGTGATTGCTCATAAACATCAGCATCATGAGTGGAATGACATTGCAGCGACTGGCGGAATAATAAGCAAACCCACAGGGACACTGTGTGCTGATACAGCAATGCTGTCCGGGTGAGCGATAACTTTCACACAGCGGTCGATCTCGGTGGTGAAGCGGAAAGTCTCCTCTGCCCTCTGACACCGATCCCTCCTTGAGCACCTGTGGAGCAACACAGAAAACTCATATAGAAGTAGATGACCATTGTGTCCACCACTGTGGTCTACAATATCTCAACATGTGTTGTGTGACCTCATTCACAGATGTTCATGGTTGCCAGAGGAGGAACCCTACCGACGTTATTGTTTGGATGACTACGAAGAGTCTGTGCTTCGTTTTTAAGATGCTTTAACATCGCTAATAGCGTCACAGTTGGCATGAGCCGAACTTTAAATGTCGGCCTGCTCGCGCTAAAACAAGATGGTTAACATGCTTAAACCTTATACCTGTTATACCATCATCGTTAGCAAGCATTGTCACATTCTCTTGCACATGTCACATAGCTGCACATGGCCGTGCTTCCCTGCAGAGCAAATTGTACTGAGCGCAACGGCAGAGGAAGTTTCAACCCCCAGATTCCAACAGGCAATTAAAAGTAGAGTGAGAGGGTCCGCGGCTTTACGTGACCTTTACAATGTTCTTGTAATTGAGAAGAGCAATTTAAAGTTATGGCAAGAGGTACGTATGATTTCAGAAACTTTGAATTTGTGTATTTATAGAATTGTGGACTGTGGTGTATCCAGCTGTATTAATAGAGATGTCTTTTGAAAGAGGCAGCGTAGGCGCCTTTTGCACAGTCAGATAGTAACAAGCATATTCAGTTCAGTTCCGTATCAGTTCTTAAACACTGCATTAAAAAAAGGAACGAGTCTCTCGGCTGCAGCGTAAATGCAAACACACAATATTCTGTCTGTTCGTCATCGTCTTATTCTTTCAAATGTGTCACGCACACAGAGAACGGAGACAGTACTTAAGACACTCTCAGACGCTGCTGAGGGGGCGGCACCTCCTGAGAGCTCAAAGAGCACCCGGGCCTCTGCTGTAATTACAACGCAATATAAAGGCGGAATGGAATCGCAGTGACAGCTGTTGCTGGCTCGGCTCCTTGAGGCGGACCAGAACCGCAGGAGCGTAGACGGTCACCTTCTGACCGCTCATCAGCTGAAGTGCCTCCAAAAAAAAAACCGTGGGCTTTCATCTCAGTCTGTCTTTCATTGCCTTTTATTTTGCTCCTTTTATTCACCGTGTTTTGTCTGATGGAGCCATTTGTTCCCATTTTCTCTGGGCTTTTTATATGTTTGGCTAGGCCCCCCCAACACACACACACACAAGTGTCAGATAAGTGCCTTGGTGCAACATGGTAGGGGTGGGAAAGTAAGATGCTGAAAGCAATGTGCACGATACAGCATGAGATTATTGAGAGGCTTGAATGAGACTTCAATCTGGATGTAATAGACAGAAAAATAAAGTAGCCTCATTCCGCCGTGCAAGAGACCTTGACTTTGGGTTACTGGAGGAAGAAGCAGTCTATCGGTTCACCAATGAGTATGAGGCATCTATTTAAATAAACAGTGTCATGGGACCAGCAGACAAAGTCTGCACTCTGGGAAAACAGGAAAAACAACTTTTTAATGAGGTAATATAGTTTGAGACAAACCCTGTTTTTCTCCTCTCTCTTCAACGCCAAAATAATTAAATAATGCTGATGGCGGCTGAAACGCAGTCGTCATATGATGAAACAGGGGTAAATCTCAGACTTCAAACACAGCGTCTGGTTCAAAAACACAGGGTTTTAATCTCCTGTAACCCCATCGCTCCATATTGAGGTATTATGCACGATAACCTGGAGGTCAGATAATTAAGATGGAGGAGATAAGCTTGCTCCG
Organism: Trinectes maculatus; assembly: GCA_016785345.1. NCBI lineage: Eukaryota > Metazoa > Chordata > Actinopteri > Pleuronectiformes > Achiridae > Trinectes > Trinectes maculatus. Next base: position 168,024 of record JAFBJQ010008940.1, on the reverse strand, counting down.
TCAGGTCCAAAATGTTCCCTGGGTATGTAGAGGTCTGGTTTGTACACCCATGCTAATCCAACCCCCACCAACTCCATTAATGCCAAACGTTCTCTGGCCTGAGAGACAATAAAATCAGCTAAATAATTCATTTTTTGTTTGTCCGTCCAGCTGTTGAAATGGGCGAACTCCAGGGACTCTGTTGTATTATGCCACACAATTCATGTGACCACGTACTTCGCTGTATTTATAGCCTTTTTATTCACGAGCTGTTTCGGAAACAGTTGTGGTTTTAATCCCTCGGCTGTGACATGTGTATGTGAGCGTGGGATAAGACAAAGGGAGCGGACTCACATGTTGTGCAGGACACACCAGCCACAGTGAGGGTCACTGGAGCTCAGGCACTTGGCACATGTCGCGTACTGCTCGCAGGCCTCCACAGGGACCTGGGCCACCTGAAGCAGAGGAATGACAGGGAGGTTAAGAAGGTGTAGCAGCAGATTCGAAAGAAACATACACATGCAAATGATCACGGACAGGAAGCGTAAACAATATAACAGTTATGATCCAGAAACAAGATGAACAAAACTAATTTCACCGTCACCATTGTGCAGATGTCATCCTTTTTATGTACCAGTCAATCTGTCGATCAAAGTGTCCAACTTTTTGTGTGACAAAAGTTCAACATGCAGCCATGGAGTGGAAATAAGGTCACCAAAAAACACGTGCAACGGAAACATTCTGATGAAATAATAAGCGCTTCTAATGAGAAGAGACCAAAGCCCATTTCATCATGTTTTGGATTTTGCAGTGTACGGAGGCCTCGTTACAGTATCCCCGAGGAAAACAAACCATTTTGCCAAAATTCTTGCAGCTGACACAAATTTGTAACACGCCGTATTGTGGTTCTACCAACATGAGGAGTCAGATTTTTGTTTTTCTCAGATGGCAGAAAGCACATGAGATGACACCGCAGCTATTTGAGAAGCATATTACCTCTGCTTTATAACATTTGATAAAGGATCTGACGCCACTAAAGCATCTGTGGACTCCTATAACAGTAATTACTCTGTGTTTATGTTGCTATTTTTCTTTCAACGCGAGAAAAAAAGCGACAGTCAAACTGACAGAGAACCACGCACTCTACTACCTGCTGCCACGTCCATACATGCACGTCTGGCAAAGCATACGCTCTCCATTAGGTGCTTGAGAGTCCCTGCTGTCACACAGCCAGCACCACCCCTGCATACAAAACCAGGCTGGAGCTGCAGCCCGAGCCTGGCTATTTTATACTCTGTTGTTATTCTCGGTTTGGTCATGTGACGCAAGCAATTTCCTGATGTAAGCAATCGCAAATGAAGGGTGGATTATGGATTAGAGTGTCTCCCGTGCTCTTGATAGTATAAGTGGACACTGTCTCAGGTCTGTGTTGGCAAAATGGATTATCTGCTCCTCCAGACAAAATAGCCTTTTACCAGCAGTTCGGGGCCCATTCGGTGCATTGCATTAACAAAATGATTTTACAGTGCGTGTGGGGCCAATGGCTTAGAGTCCATATCTGACGCAATAGGAATAATCCATGAATTGTTGTGGACCGGAGCTCGTCTAAACTAACAAAGTTGGTCTGTGGCCATCAGGCAGCCTGACCTTTACGAGGGGAGATCTATGGATCTTCTGTTTTCTGCCGCCCGGCTGAAAATCAAATGTGAAGCTCTTGCTGCACATCAGAGTTGATTTGTTTAGTGGGTCTGACCCAAGCAGGAACATACCATGCTGAATTCAAATAAGATATTCTTAGGTTTTATGTCCACAGGGCATTCAGATATGATAGCAGCTCAGCGTGTTGATTAGCTGATCAGTCTCCCACTCAGTCAATTACATTGTGTGATGCCCTTTTGGTATTTTCTTGAGATTTTTTTTTTTTTTTGGCAATTACCTTTACCTGGATACTGACAGTACTGCAATTCCCAACTGCAGTTACAATTACACAGTGACTTAATACCGCATGTCTTGGTCATTAGGCCAACACGAAATCTTGGTTTCACAACAATTTCTTTATTGTGTACATGAAAGTAGGATAATAATAAATCACATTCCGCCTTGTTCAGGCATTGGTGTGTATGCAAATCAATGAACTGATCTGATACCACTACTTTGTATTTCTCCTAGGTAACGCCGTTTTTTTCTCACAAGAGATCTGTGCTCCAAAAACTTTGTTCAAATCTCAAAGGGTGCTCAGCTTGTTACGTCCAGGCTCATTTAGCATAGATCGTGGAAAGCAAAGCCAGAGGATGTGTATAACATTATCATAGAGACAGATAAAAGAAATGCTGATGTTAGCACTTTGGCTTTGTGTTTGTGTAATAGTGCAGATGTTCCTGTCATTGAAATTCACAATTTTATCAATGTAATCCTGCAGGGGTGATATTTACATGTGGACTTTAATGGTCAAACCTAAATTGAAGGGTTGTGCAATTATGTACATATACTACAGGTTCATAATAGTGATTTTTTGTTTTTAGTAAAAAACATATTTTAGCTTCGACCACACATGAACAGGACAACACATATACTGTGTTTTACTTGATGACTGTGGGCCTTGATACTCATGTTCACTGTTCTATAGACTCCTCATAAATCATTCATGAGCAGATGCTGCATTTTTCTCATCAGTCTTTTTTGTTTGTCTCGTCGTCTCTGGGAAAATTTCTCAGAGTGAAACTGATGATTTAGAGCAATTGAGGAAAACAAAGGACAATTCCCCACAGGCTGAATCTAACTCTTGCTGATTAAGGATTTCTTTTTTTTTCTTTTTTTTTGTATCATGGCTGGGACGAATGATGATGATGATGATGTCCTGTCTACATTTCCCGCATTGGGAATTACAAAATCGTTATCTTTTCACAACATCTGTGATAACCCCTGCACTAATGCACGACCTTGTCATCTTAACCAGTTCGCTCTCTCACTCTGACATTTTTATCCGGATTTACTGGAACTTTACGAATGCTGTCAGATGAGTGTGCCGGCTTTTAGACCTCTTCACTGCTGTCTTCCTATATCCTCGGTCTGGCTCTGGTAAATCCACTTCTGTCGCATGACTGTTTGTATCACATGGTGGCTGGATATATCAGTCATAGCCAGGATCTTGTTGTTAGGACTCATCAAGACACGTAATACAAGGATTTAATCACAGACTGTTGTGAGACACCGAATGACCAATAACCAAGTTCAAGTGTTATGGAGTAAACCGGAGGGACCGATGGGCAGCTGCCCTTTTTGCCCAGTCTGTAATCTGATGGATGGTGTTTGTAAAGAAATGCTTCAGCTTTGGGGGAACATCAAACAAATAAGGTCTGAAACCATTACTCTGCAATATAATCTGATATAGGTGAGGGACGGAAGATACACAGACATGGTTGGAGAGAAACAAAGAAGTGATGGGTGGGATTTCAAGCAATGATTTTCAAAGTGGCACTTTGAGAGATTGCTCTCGACAAACACATTCCTGTCTAACGTGTAAAGCCTTTGTCGTCATCTCGCAGATAGACAAGTGACATTCACTGCCATTGTTCTGTGTTTGGACACTGAGCCTTTCTATTCTTGGAAACGATCAAGTCGGTACACTGAGAATATGGATTAAATGCTGCAAGGCCTTTTTTCACTTTAATAATGATTCCAAAACTATGTGTAGTTGTGGACACCGGCACACAAAACACACCGCCGATTCCGCCGTGTCTCTCCTCGCTCTTCATCATCATGCTAACCCTGCGCGTTTCGCTCGGCAGGAGACAGAGAGGCTCATTGTTATTCCACAAGAGTCGGCTGATCTCAGCCAAATCTGTCTGTGCCTCGCTCCTCATTCCACATCATTCCTGTATTGTTTGGCTCCCAGGAATCCAAAAACCTCTCATCTCTGGGATCTGCCGGAGAAGCGAGAAATCTTTGAGTGAAGCCCTCTCCCTGGGGGATTCCTTACCCGAGGTGCACGGAAGTCCGGAGGGAAAGCTGGGCAAAGATGACGAGGGAGACATAAAGAGGAAGGCTTTACTCTGCTACAGGTCCCTGACGGCTACAAAGCCGTAGCTGCTCCAATATTGGAAGACAATACCTGGCCAAGTTGGGTTTGGGTTTTGCTTGGTTATTATAGTTGTGTCACAGTCATCTGTGAAGCAAAGAGAGTAGCCTGCTATCCTCTTGAAGAAAGCATGTGTCTCTCCTTTAACTACCAGAGCTCATCAATAAGTGATGCCTTGTCTCTTCCAGTCGATCACACAGAAGGAAGAGCTGTCCTGATATGTTTTAGGCTGCAGTACCCGGCACAATAACCACCTCTATTTTCCCCTGTTCCTCGGCCGTCATGACACGTTCTCTTAAACCTGGTGTTTTTAAAGATTTGTCGCACTGTTCTCCAAAGCTCCCAGAAAAGAGTTTTCAGCCCCTCGAAAATAAATGACACGACTGCAGTTGAAGCGGTGACCTTTGCCGCTTTGTCTTGTGACTCTGGTTCAATAGATATCAGCACTCAGAAGACAGAGAGCACTGGCTCTTTTCATATTTCTTTTTTTTTTCTGGCCCCACCGAATCCTAATCCCATTTCACAGTGCCACACAGCCACGCCAGAGTAATCACTTGATGGGAGTTGAGAGTGATTACCACTGTTTCACTCCTATCTCCAATGAGCGCAGGAATATCGTCCAACAACAACAACAACAACAACGACGGCTCGCCTGTGTGATGCCAGGCCAAGTGAGGAGCAGATGAAGGGGGATAGCGCCGTCCAGAAAAAAACACACTAATGGTTTTCTATGGGTTGTGTGTGTGTGTGTGTGTGTGTGTGTGTGTGTGTCGTGTACAAAAGATGCATTCTCAGTAAATCAATTCGCATGGATAAGTAATTAGAACAGTGGTCCATCCCCTTACCCACAGCCTGCATATTTAACAATCCCTACTGTCGACTTAGAGTACTGTACAGTCTGTGAATAATGAAGCTGCTACATTGGGTTCTGGGTAAATCATAATCATCTGGTAGGATCCCAAATAAATTGCATTATTACAGCATCTCTAAATGACTGTTTTTGATTCATTTTTTAAATTGCTAATTCCCACACTATAGTCGGCGATGCTTATGCTAACAGTAATGCTATTATCTGTGCTGGCCAAAACCAGAACATTTCTTTTTCGTGCTATCCTAATAAATTGGATTCAGAAACATAGGAAGAACTTGTTTGTTTTGTGTTTCAGTGTAAATGGATGGTCGTTAAATTGGATTGGAGTGGCACAGATATTCTCATACTGTCCCTTTTAAAGTCAAATCTGACTTTGGATATCAAATTTAATAACATAGGTACAGTATCTCACTCAGGGAAACGTCAGTCGGCACAGCAAACGCTCACTGTAGCAGAGGGTCTAACCCCTCGGGGTCTATCGGAAGGACGGTCTCGAGTCTCACTACATCGCTCCTCTGCGTAGTGTTCCTCCTGACAGTAGCGAAGGGCGTTTCCTCACCTGATTGTCAGACATGACATAGAGAGAGTTCTCGTCCAAGGAGAAGGCCATGTCCCGGAGGATGGCGCTGCTGTCCTTCATCACAGTCACTGTCTCGTACAGCACTCCTCCATCCACAGGACTGTCCACCCGGATCTTTACAGACACAGACAAACGGAGACAATGACAGTGAGTCCGGTGCTGCAGGATAAACTGACTCTACATTCGTTGACTGATTGCTGTTGTCTACCACAGAAGCTCCCTGCCTTAGAATATTTTTTACCTGTCAGAAGATCTGAGATGAGGAGCGCTATTTTCACTTTGATGTTCGTTTTACATTTATCTCATGAAGTGTGAAGGTTTAAAAACTCAGCTGTCTTCATTGTGGCGGATTACTTTCATCCTGATTTTAAAACACGGGGAGGCAAAATCTCTCTGAGAAATCTATATTCACGTTAGTCAGATCATCACAATAGATCGTCCAACAGTACAAGGCCATCATTAACATTTTATTCTATGTTCGACAAACAGGCCTGCTCTATTTGACAATGACTAATCAGCTACAAGCAACCAATTCAATTATTCAAATCGATGAGAACATGAGCTCATGGACACAAAGTGAATGGACGCAAAGAACATCACTTCTCTGCTAGAAACACATCACAGTTGTGTTTCATGCTGTACATGGAATTAACTCGTACAAGAGAATAGCAGGAAATTTACTCACTGTGTTTTTTTATGGGTTCAGAAGCTGTTAAGCCAACTTGGCAGAATGTTTTATTGAAGGGAAAAGAAGGAAGGAAGTTACTCGCTCTTTGGTTTTCACTCATCGCTTTTTGTTGGTTTCCTAATCCTGTATTTTTACTGTGCTCTGAAGGACTGTGCTGACAATAACCTGCGTGGCTGCAGCGTTGTATCCTCGCCCTGCTTTCAGGCACACTCGTGCAGGTTGTGTGGTGTTGTGCATTAGCTCTCAAACTGTCTTCATAAGTGCTACTAAGACACGCTTAATTCCAGGTAAGGGTGAGGCTGATAATGAGAGAAGGCCTGATCTGTTGCTGTGCATCCAGACGTCTATTAGGCCATTCAAAATCCACCCCTGAGGTTTAAACCGTGATGCAGTTGGGTTTAGATGTTTAGTGAGCTCAGCCTTAATTTGACTTTGGAATGACTTTCAGGCAACAGTCCTTTGGGGCTCATTAAATGCAAACATGGAGAACGGATGCCCCACTGGTGACAGGTTTTTCAGTTCTCTTCTCTCACCTCCACCTACAAACAAGTGGTGCTGCTGCACTGAGGCAAACACATAAGCAGGTCTGTCTTTGTTGTAAGTGGCTTACTGACTTCAGAGCTGTCGGAAAAGCAGCCCCGTCGAAAAAAAAAATGCTTTTAAAGTGCTGAATACGCTGGAACTCCCTTTATTACTGCCAGTATGAACTAGCCGTTTGTGGTCCTCCTTACATAATGAAGTTGTTTCTTGTACTTACCACAAAGGCAGACCTCCTTATTTGTCTGGTTTATTTCGCATTAGCATGTCCGTGTGCCCTCAGCACATCAAAACTAGGCAGTGCTTCATTTTAAAAAATAAAATAAAACTTGATCTGCACTCTGTAAAATCCATCTTTCATCACCGGTGCAGGAATGATGTGAGTTGCATCATGCTGCACTGATACTTGACACATGAAGTCAGAAATGTGAGATGAGAGAGAAAGACTGAATAAAGTCAAGCTGAATTCATTTCTCCGTCATAATAATTAACATAAATGTACAGTAATGAGGAATTGGAGCAGAGATTTGCAGATTTGTGGTGAAACGTCCGCAATCCAAATATACCAGTCATATACCAGCCTCAAACTTGCCTTCACCCCAAATCAAATTTGACTCCGGAAGATTTTGAATGAGCGCCAGGTCTAGTTTCCACACATGGCGGCAGAAACTCAGCAGTCTCTCAATAGGGGCAGTCGTTCAATACATACTGATTACATGATTGGATCCCGTGGGCGCCCAAACTTCATCAATCAATCACGCCTCCACCTTCCAGGCAGCTGTGCCTTCCCAACCGTCAGCTCCGATGAACAAGACTGAGGAGGGGAGGGAGAGAATCTGTGCAAACGTACGTGTGTGTATGTGTGTGTTGGTTTATGTGGGTGGGAAACACTGTGGGGTTACAAGGAAGGTGGGGCGCAATCATCTTCCACATACAAAAACATCAAAGTAACGAGCACAATAGTTACATGTGATGTGTGCCATTTGATTCCGGCTCATAAAGGGACAGTTAGTCTCTTATCCGGCAGTCATTTCCCAGACATTGTGCACATTTCATAAACCAATCTCTGAGTTAAGCGTCTTCCTCCGTCGCCCACAGTCTGTTTTCTTTCCCTTGTCCCATCTTCTCTTTTTCTCCCACTCTTCATCCTCTTCCTACTTGTCTTATTACTCCACAGTCCCCAGCAATAACTCACATTACAGTTCATATCATTCTTTCCCACACTCCTAATTCTGTAAACAGAACAAATAGAAACCAGAATGTGGTAAATCCACGTATGAAAATCCCCAAAGCGATCGTCTTCGTTTGACGTGTGGTTGTGTGTAGGGCATGATGAGGTCTGACCTAGGGTCAGGGGTGCAGGGATGAACTCACATATACACTGACCCATCACAACCAATCCATGGTGTTTTATTCCAGTTTTAAATGATAAAAGTGTTTTTTGTCATTTAAAACAGGATTGACCAGGCAGAGTCCCCCCAGGGAGCACAACAGGTCCTCAATCTCTCCCTCAGCCCCACTGCTCTATAATGAGAGTAAGGCGGGTTTAATTGCTTTTATAATGAGTCCGCTTGCAGGAAAAGGGACACACATAGTAACTCACACATACACACTCACCTAGGCGCACAAACAATGACACATATCCACTCAGCGGTTGGTTTATTAGGAATGTACATGCAATCTAACGTAACAGCCCTGCAATAAATGTTGCATAAATCCTCTTAATCCAAGTGTATGATTGTTTTGGCTTCATTTTGTTTTATTTTTTGATGCAGTTGAACAGCAATGTATTACACCGACGGGTGTTCTTTTTATTTTGTTCACCTAATTCAAATCAGTAAAGGTCCAGCCTCAACAACAAACACACCCCTGTGTGTAATGCAGTGCAGTTGATCAATAGACACTAAACATTATAACCTACATGAAGGGAACGTTTATTGCTTCCTCACCCAGATGGAGAATTCACTGATCAGGGATCCGACATAAGATCTGTACAATTGAATGTGTGAAATCACTTTTTTCCACGTACTTTTAATAAGCTCGATGGTAAGGATGTTACTCCAACATCTAGCTAGAACACATCAAATCAGTTTAGAACTTCAGTGTCCGAAATCTAATCCTGCACAAGAGGAATAAATGGACCAAGTGTAAATAGGTTCTAATAGAAGTAGTTTGGACATCACTTTAAGGTCAGAGTCAAGGTCAGCCAACCTTTTAAAATTCAAGCTGATTACCCCTGCGAGGTCCATGTCATGTAACAGAAGAACTGAACTGATTTGCCATTAGTACCATATATGTATACCGTGCATATGTCCTCATTTGGCTTTGCATGTCATATTCTTTTTCCAGGGTATTTCAGCTGATGAGGATGTGTATTAAAGCCGTGAATAATATTTAGGCCAAAAACAGCAATATCCTCCTTGCTGCTGAGAGTCCCCTTGCAAAACCTGCAACGGATATAAACAATGTGGCGTCTGCAAACACAAATGCAACCTGAATCCATGTGCCCTTAACAAAACAGCCCCCCCCTCCTCACGGCTGGGTTTTCATCTTAAATGCTCGGCTGCACTTTCATCCTGTGAGAGCCAAAGAAAACAGAAAACCCCAGACTTCTAAGATGTCACTTGGCTTGAGCCAGGTTGGCTCCGTTGTATAGCTGCCAGACTGTGCGTGAGCAATACACACGCTGAAATGTGTCTTCCGCAAGTATTTACACATGGGATTGATTCATTTCAGGTGATGATATTGTTCATGCTGAGAGGAAGTATACATATAAATGTCCCTGAACCTCTGTTTTTTCCGCTGCAGACTGGGAAAACTTATAAGCAGATGATTACTGTGTTTGGCCATCCAATCTTAAAAAAGTGTCTCCATATGTGGCTAGCCGGTCTGTGCCCTCCAAATTTCATCCAACTAACCTAAACATATGGATGATGACCCAGTGGGCATGGTGCACTCTGTTCAGCCAAGCATTCCCAATCTGCCACTTTCATCTGTCCCTGATGACCGATCTGTCCAGCTTGAGCCAGACAGACAGACAAGTTTGGCTCATTTCCTTTCACAAAAAATGTGGCCTCATCGCAAGCAAACATTTAATTTCGGGCATCTACAGACCAAAATTTAGGCAATCTTGTACGTCTGCTCTGAGCCATGTAGTGCGACGCGAATCTCAAAAAATTGGGTACAACGTCAAGTTTGACGTATATAGACTGTACAATTAAACTGAGCTATAGAAAAGTCAATATACCTGCCACAACAGAAAAGTTTTGTTTTTCACCGAAAACCACCAAAAGTAAAGGTGTTTCATTTTGTCAGGAAACCAGAAATGAATCTTCCATCACAACAGTGCACATAATGAAAATACACGCAAGACTAGATCTAAACTAGATGTACCCCCATTGTAAGCAAGGCAGATTTTGGCACAGAATTTAATAGGATGCTTCCAGGCTTAACTCAGTATTGAGACAAGGGGCAGGCATTGACATAAGGGCCAGACAACTGGCTGCCTTTAAGGTTGAGTGACTGTGCATATGGTCCAATTGCGGATGACAGCCGTGGAGAGTGGGCATTGATTATCTTGTATATCCATCACGGTTCTGTGAATTCTAATGAGACAAAGCTCGGGAAAGAACTGAGCTACAGCGGCTGATGAAAACGAAGCACATCTAGGGGACCAGGGGTCACCGAGGCAGAGATGTGTATTGCGCGACACGGCTAATCGTTCAGCCATCACATTAACTACCGGCACAAATAGAGCTGAATTGATCTATGCCACTTAATTTGTTTTATGTTGGCAAATGCCCGTACCTAAACATGATTATTAACTTAGGCGGAACAGAGGTTGCGGCATCTGAGAGTAACTGAATGTCTGTGCTAGCCCCTGTGTACATGAGGATTGTTAAAAGCCTTCCAGTGGCAGCAGCCAAGTATTTCAGTTCACTCTAACCTTCAGCTGCATGGCCAGCCTCCAAGTACTCATACCACAATTTCTTCAACTTGACCACAGTCTCCTCCGAGTCTCTGCATGTTGACTTCGTTTCTCTCTCCTTGAGGACATGGTTTCCTGTTCTCTGTTTCCTGTCCTCCTCCACACGGCCCCATCCCTCCAATCTTTCCCATTGTTTGTCAGGTTCCCATGGCCCAACAACAAAAGCAGTAGGAGGGGGGCAGTGGAACAATTCGTGGCACCCGTATGGTCTTCATTTTCGTGACTGCAAAGGACTCACTGTGCCTCTTTTTTTTTCAATTTGTACAGTGACAGAAAAAGATGCTAAATAAAGTTGTACTCCAGGAAATCAGAAAGTTGGACACATTTTTATGTAACCATAACATGTCATCTTCCTAATACCATTTACTGTTTGAGCTATGCTAAGACAGCTAACAGTGATGCGCTCTGAAGACATTTACCCTCAGGTCTAGCACTTTTCATGCAGTCAGGAAAATCCTTACAATTTTGCCTTTCAAACACACCTATTCTGCCAGCGACCCTCCCCTCCCCTCCTCTGACTAACCTTAACCTCTAACTCTTTTCTAATGATTTCAATCACCAAATCTACCCTTCCTGGCCTCCTTAGAAACCACGACTTTGAAAAGTCCAAGTCATTTAGCCATGCACCGGAGAAATTCCCCACCCGGTCAACTCTCAATAAGCTATAATGAATCCACTATTTGCACATGAGAGTATTTGACCAAGGCCTAAGCTTAAATACCGTTGCTGAGTAAGACGATGTGCCGGTCCATCTTTATTTCCTTTGACAATACGCATATCTTTATATGACAATGCATGCATCCACCGAATTGTATTTGCAAGCACTAAACTAGTACTTTTACACTGATTAAACAGTACAGAAATCGGTGGCTTTTAAAGAGCAGTGTGGAGGCAGTTTGTGTTTGTGATGCTTCACTTAAAGGACAGTCCGTCAAACCTCTAATCCGTGCTCCCTGCCTGTCCAGAGCATTTTCCACCTTAGGTGAAGTCCTCTGGCACTCATTAGAGGATTAATCATATATTAAAATATCCATGCTTTTTTTTTCTCCATGGCAGCTATGACATCACCAATGTCCCTCTGAATTGGACTTTAGACGGTACATGACTTATACCTAATAGGAAAAGAATAAGAATCTATGTCATGTATAGACGTAATTATTTTATAGGTAATTGTTACAGTGTGGGAGGATGTCAGTAGAGCCCTTTAGCAGCTCTGGCAGGCACAAAGTTAATCTTCCATATTCCAAGTTTCATGCACTTGCATAGACAGTATGACAGCAAAGACTCAGTAATCTGCTGCTCGACTGTCAATGACGTCTCACACACTATTTCCACCACAGCACTTATTACTGCTAAATATTTGCTGTGGTGCTACCAGCAGGTCAAATGTGATGCCAGATGTAAATCTATACCTGTCCTTTTATTGTAGGTTATTATATTACATTTCATATTACATTATATTACATTTCAAGTTCAGTACCAAACTAAGCCTAAATAAGAACCGTCTATGAGAATAGCTGCGCATTGTTTTCTAAATTGTTTCTGCGTTGTTTGCAATCTTTCAGCAAAAGGAAGAAAGCAAGAAAGGGAGGTAAGGTGTACTGGCTCAGAGATGCATGAGAAAAATCAACTAAGTTGGTCAATGGCGATGATATAGACTATTTGGAATTCAGTATTCAGTATTCTAGCAAATCCATACAGTCAAACTCAAATACAAATGATTGCTGCAGTAAATAGTTAAAACTTTAAAGTGTTACCATACTGACAGAAATGCTAATCCTGTGCTCACTGGGTCCCATTAGAATTGTAGTATTTTTTACTAACAAATGGAAACGACGACGCCGCTGCCACTGAAAGTTGTATCTATCAGCACCTACTGCCTTGAGACTGGAATAGATTTGAATAAGGATCTATCAGACCTGATGACTTTAACCTGAACTCACCTCATTAGTGTGCATCACGTGCAAAAGTCTCTTTTGTATGTAGAGTTACCTGCAGGGTCATATGACTCACCTAAAATCAACCACCTAAGGCAAGAAAAGTAGCAGACTATGACAGAAATGTTCTTTTTTTTATATATCAGAAACAGGAGCCAGTAGCCTCATCGTGCAATGTTGATGGACACTTCCATATGAGGCTGTTGGTTATCCCTGTGACCTTTCACCCCAGTTACACCATCCTGTGGCAAGCTTGACCTTTGCAATGGCCCTGCTGCTGGAATGATCCATTAATGGGATTATTGTCATGCCCCATTTCCACTCCGGCTGTCCATTTGGGGGTGATGGAATAGGATTGGAGTGGTGACCCCCCTGCTCCTCAGAGGCTCCTGGGAGTCTGAATCATGGTGGCATGTTCAGTTAGCGTAATGACAAACTCTGGCCTTAAGACACTTGGTACTTATCACAGCAATGATGGATCTTTCCTGCTGCTCAACCAAAAGTCCCTTCACGTTTTCCCCTCTGTGCTTTTGTGTGTCTGCTGTTTGTTTGTCTCTCTTTTTGAATCTAACCGTATTTGTTTCTCTCACTTAATATCTCAGTATCTGCTGTTGCTCTCTTTCTTCCTCCGGCCATTCTTCTGTCTTTGTCTCACACGGTTTCAGATTCTCTCTGTCTCTGTAAGGCTGTTTTGTCTTTCTCCCTGATGGCTCATCCAGTGAGAGAGCTACACTGATGCTATCTCTACCACATTCAGGACGCGCACGCACGCGCGCGTGTGTGTGTATGTTTGCGATAGTTGGACAGCATGCTCCTCATAAGACTGATGGCTGCAGGCAAAAGTCACCACAGTCAGCTGCATGCTGTATGACGGTGCGGTAAAAAAGAGCCCACAGTGCTACCAAGTCAATCCAATCAAACATTGACCCTTATAGGAACTTGATTACAATGCACCATTATAGTACATGTTTGAAAATAAAAACACGATAGATATGAATCTCTCAGTTAGAGGTCATATTATGTACGTGGGCCTTGTGTAACAGGTCCTACACACAATTTAAGTAGCATAACTAACTTTATTTTTATTTTTTTTATAATTCATGTCAGGTACGCAGACATAATATTCAGACTCTGTGAAGACCCCGCGACGCGGAAACCCATTCAAATCAAAATCCTCCAGGAGCACGTTATACAGGAGGCACGGAGCAAAGGAACTGAGGGAACATGCAGGTGCTTTAATTTTGACTCAAGTAGCAATAGATGGAGATTTTCATCGATTTATTTTCATCTAAGAGGACGGTGCTGCTCGTGGACTACACCTTTGTTCAGCTGCATAAAGTCTCTCTATAGTCCCCAAGATATATCATACATAACCAGTTATGCTAATTAGATCAGTAATTGAGCAGATTATTGCTTTAATCAGTGTTAATGGATAAAGGTCGTTATTGCGTAATTGTGCTGTGGTGGAGAGTCACAGACACAGCTACGGATGAAGATGATTAATTAATGCTGTATTATGTTGCATGGAGTTTGTAGCAGGACATAAAAGGCTTTTTCTTCAGGTTTGGTCTTAGTGTTATAGAGGGTACTAAACCAGATCAATTTTCAGACTTATACTGTTTCATAGAATTTTAATTACACTTAATTGTGTTTAATTTATTTAGACATTGTGTTGTGGGGGTTAGGTCTGTTAGGTTTTGTTTGTTGGGGAAAGACATTGTTTTCAGGTGACAATGGAGCTGGAGTAATAGGTGACTTAAAACATTTCACTTTTGTTTTTGTTGTTGTTATTCATTGTTAAAACTCTTTAATTGTTTTGTGCATGGATCTGAAACTGTAAACTTGAATGATACTGTTTTTCTGCCACTATATTCTGTAATTGTGGTTTGATGACTCTGAAGAAGGATGATGTTCCCTCTTTGAAACCTGCCCACTGAGCTTTGATGAATTGGTTGCTATCTGCTAAGCAGCAGAAAAAAGTTGTCAACGTGCATCAACATCAGACCTCTTTGAATCACTGCACAAATCCGTAATATGAGCCGCAATTCAGGCATCAGGCGACATTTTGCATTGCCGTGAAAGATCCTTCAGAGTCAGAGGTGCCAATGTGTCACCAACAGCTGGACTCCACTTTCATCGCACTCTTCTCATCTAATCTAAAGTGCTTTACACTTTATGCCATTCGCACATGTGTCTGTACTTGACCATCAGAAACAATCTGGGCTTTAATATCTTGCACATGGACACATTGACACGGGCACTGGAGAAGCTGGGGTTAGAAACCACTGAGTCACAGAGCTCTACCTCTACTGAGTCAAAGCTACCAATTGGTTATCAGGAACCTGTTGGCTGAAAACAACCCAGCTTTCCCTGAGTGTCAGATCTCAGTTTTTTAACAACCAGGTTAGAGCTTCTCATTCTCGCCAGGGAACGTTGAGTGTACCATTCTCACCTTTTTCAGCCGTCCACTCTTGGTGCCAAGGAAGACCACCGTGTGTCCATTATAGATGTAGGAGGTGACAGAGGTCAGCATGTCCCTGCTGTCGGTGAAGACTGTCTGACCCGACACCAGCTGCGAACCCCCCAAGGGTTGGTTTATATCCAGGCCACAGAAGTGATCATCAATGGGAACGGGCTGCATGGACGAAGGGAGGGATGGAGAATGTAGGCAGAGGGGCATGTTTGTGAGAAAATGAGAGGGGGAAAGGGACAGATAGAGAAAAAGGAGGGAGCAGCAAGGATGAGTATAAGTTGGGGAGGTGGAGGTAACAAGGAAGAAGCAATAACATTAGGAGGAACAGCAAAGATTACTGTGATCATTGTAGACACATGCAGATATAGAAAGAGAATACAGACTCACTTCTGGTGAGCCTAACATGCGTTACATACACAATTTGCAGGGTTAAAAACGATCACATTGAAAGAGTCCGGGCTGCTGCATTTATCAACAGTTCTCAGCACAGTCGAGTTTACAGATCTCACTAATTGCTGGTGACAAACACCAGAGACGCTGTGCGTTTTGCTCCTGTTTCTGTGATTTTTTTTCTTCCCCTAAATGGCTTGATCTGACATCATACAAACACACAGCTCAAGAGATGTCAGGTTTTGATTAAGCTTCAAAGGGATCTGCATGCTAAGCAGTCCTGGTACATCGACTAAAATTCACCTCAAACCTTCTCAAAAGCTAATTACCTGCCACTCACTATATAAATCTAACGATTTCAGGGCAGGAAATGTCTTCATTCACATCCCATACTTCTTATGCACATAATGTATGATCTTCTCTACATATTTTTCATAGTTTGCAGTGTAAATTTGTACACTTGGACGTTAGCTGTCTCCAGGAGATTAAGTCTTGTGATGCTTGGATGGGCCATCCTGAAATTTGACTTCTCGTTTTAACAGTTGGAATTTTAAAATTTCTTTAACATGGATTTTGTATGGACATCAGGTTTACATTGTTGTTTTTAGTTTACCTGTATTTCATGGTCCGATGATACCTGCTGGACTTCATCATGTTAGCACTGTAACTGTGACCAAGTCAGCATATCGATGCAAGTCTTTAGCTTTAGCTTAGACTCACTGTTTGGTAGACTAAAGATTCCTTTGTCATTAACCCAGTAGTTGTTTTTTGTGCGATCGTAAAGCAAGAGATTAAAACCATTGTGGTGTTTTCAGTAATGATGGAACAGGTAGAAACGTTGATTCTTCATGCAGGATAATTAACTCCATGACCAAGATATAACGTCTGAACAAAACTAATCCATTTCATTTACAGTCCATTTTAAATATAAAGCTCCTTGCTTAACTCTCCAGTGAAAGTTAATTACCGAATTCTTATTTATCTCTGTCCTCTCTCAGTTGCTTTAAACGAATAACATGACTTTTGTTTTTTTGACGGCATAGTGGAATGAAAGTACATGTCGGAAACCGCCAGAGCAGTGGATGTGATGAATATCATTGTTTTCTCGTGGTTTGCTTTTAACTTGTTTCCATGAAAGCCACTCATTACGCTGAATTACAGCTTTCACAAAAGCACAGGCATGGGCATTTACACGAAAGTCCTTTTCTTAACATCGAGAACAGGTCTCAGAGGGTTCAAGTACTGCTGAGAGCAAAAGGGAGGAGATGGGGGGGTTGTCAGTGCCCACATCCCTGAATGAAATCAAAGCTCCATACAAAACTCTTTTGATTAGCATTGTGGAATTAATCTGCTCCGGCTCTTCTGCTCCCATGGGATCCTGGAAACCAGAAACAGTGTTGGCTGCCAGCCTATCAGCTATTTAGGCTTCACTGATATCAGAGTTGTGGATATTGAAAGAGCCAACTTTTAGTAAATCTGTCCCAAATGTGCTCACCGCAATGTGGCTTTTCTACTTGGTCTAAATGTGTAGATGCAAATGTGTAACACTGAGTGGTTAAATCAGATCAGTGGTCATATCCTCATCTTGTGGACTCTCTGTCTGGTTTTCCCTGTCTCTACAGTCTACCTACCGCCTTGGTGCACTGCACGTCTTTTCCCAGCAGCCAGTGCAGCTCCAGGTTGCCTTCTCCCTGATAGCAAGACTGCAGTCGTTCCTTGATGTGTCTGTTGATGTCTTGGATGGTGAAGACGCAAAGAGCGGAGTGATCTGGAGGGTCGTGGTACTGCTTCTGTCCCTTGGAGAACACAGCAAAGATCACGTCCTCCTGAGCGCTGATGTTGAGCGACTGCGCAAGGACCCTGCCGGCTTTAGTCAGGTAAGCTGCCTGAAGCAGGCGGTACTCCTCACCTCTGTGTAAGCACCCCACAGGAAGTGACACGTAGGAGTGGAACCTCTTGTCACCTTTGCAGAGGCGGATGATGCGAGAGGTGTAAAACAGGTCTCCAGGGGAGCCACCTGCGGGCATCCCGTTCTCCGGGGTCTCCGGCTGGACGGTCATGAAGTAGACAAAGCTGCCGCTCGCGAAGCCATAGATGTAGTAGATATCAAAGTGTGGAACAAGGGCAAGTGTGTCTGATGGGATTTTGATGAGAGACGAAACAAAGTCGGTGTGAAGCTCGTAGTCCAGCATAGCAGAGGATTCTGGGTCACGAGGCAGCTTGCGACTGGAGATCGTAGGGAAGTAGTCCTGCTTGCCTCCAACAGCTGTGCCAATGTACAGAGTGGCATCCTGACCCTGCGAGGGCACAACAACCCCGTACATTGTCCCCGTCCGGTTGTCACTGGACAGGTAGTGTTCTTTCTTATGTGTTGGCTCCACAAGGATGAATAAGTCATCAAGCCTCATCAGCTTGCAAACGCCCTGGTAGAGGCTGCCGCAGGCAAGCAGTCGGTTGTGAGAGTGGTCGATGAGCAAAAGTTTGTTAACATTGTCTGTCGAGGCCAGCGGCTCAGAGCAGGGCTGGACAATCAGTGGTGGATAACATGCTTTGTTGTCGTACTCCGGCCCTGTGTTGTGGGACACCAGGAGGGTGAGATTGGCGGACAACTTGTAGATTCTGTTCACAGCTCCGATGTACAGAGCTCCAGTGGACTGATGCACGGTCAGGTGGTTCAGCGGCCACTCCCTCCTCTCTGATTGGAAGGTGTTCAGAGTCTGTCCAACAGTCGTCCTTTGGTTCACAGAGATCAGAGTCAATAGCCACAGTGCCAGGGGCCATGACATGACCTTTAGGGCACCCTGACCTTTAGTGAGGCCGCAGTAAGTCCATCCTTCATCCATGCACGTTCCCATTCCCCGCCCACAAAATACAAGCTCAAACAAAAACCCTGGGAATGTGTATCAGACGTAAAAGACGAGCTGGAGTCTGGTCTGGGTCTTCGTTAGTGGTCTTCACATTATTCTGAAAGAGAAGAGACATTTGTTTTAAACTCAAAAGAGTCTCGATTCTTTGGAAGAGAAGTGCATTCGGGATTATGTATGCGACTGTTTTCCCCTCCATCACTGCTTAGTCAGAGATGCTTACTTGTTTTTTTCCCATGAGACATCAAAGAAGCAGCCAATCATTTGTTCAAACTGTCTGCTCGTATTTACCAGCCCAAGAGATGGTCCAATATTCCCCCTATTGACGGGGGGGCTCATTATATTCTCCTCTTTGTAAGTGTGGACTAACTGGGGCCTATTACTTGAACAAAACAATGGCACACTCTAGCTGTGCTTTCCCTCTGTTTGGGTGCCTAATTAAATGATCAAAATGCATTAATTATGTGTCCATATTTTGGGCCGCCTGTTTTCCTGTCTCCCCTCTGCCTTGTTCGTTTAAATGGTTGAATCCAGGAGGAATTAATCACTCTCCGCTGCGGCCGACGTTCCTAAATTAATCAGGCTTTTTCCAGGGACGGCAGGGAGTCATTAGAGATTTAGAGCCGGGCGACATCAACGCTCACACTTCTGTGTTTAATTTCATTAACATATTTTATGTAGATATTTCCAGGGGGCACACAATGCCTCTCAAATACATGATGGACTGGAAGATGGATGAGTTAGACTTACGGCAAAAGATGTGCGATGTATTCTCAGCCTTTGTCACTCGTCAAAAATGTGGTGAGTTGTATGTTTTCATGCAGACGAGAGAGAATAAGCTCATTTTGAACCAAAAAAAAACAAAAAAACGTTTTTACTTATCTATAAAGACAGATGACAACAGGCGCGTTGTAGATAAAGCGGCTTCACATACGCTCTTACTTCACTGGAGTCCATTAATGGAGTCATAAAACTGCTCGCACAAGAGGACAGACCATAAATTAAGATACCTACATCATCTTAAATCCCGTCTGCGGGCCACGAGTGGCTGCTCCAGTCCAGATCCCAAAGGTTGATCCTATCTCCACCTTTGTCCTCACCATAACTACAACAACATGCCAAAAATCAACCTTCCTCAGTGAGTTGTCCTTTATATCCATCTTTAGCCTCGAGGAAACACAGTATTTTGGCTGGAGCCAACATAGACGGTGTTTTTCGGGGGTTTTTTTGTTTGTTTTTTTGTCAGTCAGGCTTACGGCTATAAGTAAAGGTTAAATGAAGAGAGCCCTGTCAGCGGCTAACGCGGGGGTCATTATGCGGAGGCTGACTAACAGGGCGTCTGGCCGAATTGAGCTGCAGCCAGGGATGAAGCGGATGGACTGACACTGAGCTGGCTGGGTGGAGTCCAGCTCCACTCCAGCATCTCCTGTCCATCTGTCCCCGCCACACTCAACCAGGGACAGTCACTCGAAAGTCTTGAACTACTTTGCTCAATTTGGCAGACGCTGTGTGTGTGTGTGTGTGTCTGTGTGTGTGTGTGTGTGTGTGTGTGTGTGTGTGTGTGCTGCTCCACCAGTAATCCGACCACCAAAGAGTAAAATAAGTTTCACATACTGTCACTGCGTCTAAGTCAGAACTTGAATGTTTGCTTTTCTTTATTGGTGAGATGCAAACATCTCCACAGACCATCCAGCATCAATCATAGTCCTGCTCTGCTTTTTGACACATCTTTTTTTTTTTATTATCAATACCTCCATCTCAAAGCGACAGATGCATCCTCCTCATGGTCTTCTTGACCCTCTTTTTCTCTGAGTCACAAAAAAAGAAACCGCTTGCTTTTATTTGTTCTCGGAGAAGCACATCTGGCAGGAGACGTTTGGATCTAATAGAACAGAATTGGCTGAAACCAGATGAAAAGTTTCAGGCAATTTTTGAAATCTTTTCATTGGAAACCTTGACGTCTCAATACACTGATGACTTCTGGGTGAACTAAAATCTAAAATTTTTTTCTTTTGTTTTCAGTTAACCGAAAAAACCTGAACCAGCGGTTGCTGTTTTTTTGTTGAGGAGGTAAAAATCAGTCGAAGCTGTTTGAGACTGAACATAGAGGAACACAGAAATCTGTCTCAGATCTTTGTGCATATGACTTAAATACCTGAAATTACACAATGTGTTTCTAGGTAAAGCTCTATGCTGTAATTTGCATTCCGATCCCATCTCGACCACAGATATAAGAAAACAGCTAATCCGACAGCAAATAGCAGAACAAATTTTATCTGTGGGAGGCGGGACAATCTGACATGACCGTAAACAACAGTCACCAGCAGTGCCCCCCAGAGGTTAATTCAGTGTTGGGAAGCTCAAGTCAAACCCTCAAAGGCATTATAAAAGATGGAAGGAAAAACAAGAAGATAAAATAGGAGGTAGTGGTGGCAAACGGAGTTGGGCGAGCATGCAGGCAAGCAGCAGCCTCATCATTTCATTCATTTCTCTTCTGCCGGATTTGGTCACGTCTAAGGCGTGCAGTCATGCTGCTCAGTGTTTACCCTGGATTATAGAGACAGCTCTTCGCCCAGCGCAGTCCTCCCCGCTGAATTCTCCGCCTCGCCACTCAGACACGCTCCAGCCGAGACGTGACTCATTCACGCTCGCACACGGGAACACGGTTCGCCGGGGGGCCCCTGGGGACACCAATCACAATCACAGTCGCTAGACGCCGGGAGAAGCCAGCCTGTGCTTGTGCCCCACAGACAAGACCCTTTGACCTGGATCGAGATCAGTGGAACCAAATCCATCCCATGGGTTCAGCTGTTGTTGGGGCGATATGCTGTCATAGCTGCTGAATTGCTCGCTTAGGCATGATTCATGGGACAGAATGGATGAGTAGCTTTTTGTTTCCAGCCCTTGTGTCTTTGACCCGTCTGCCATCAGAGATAAACTGTACATTGAGGACATTATATATACTTTTTTTTTAGGCTTTCCATTTGCATTATGGGTACTGCTCGCTCATGAATCTCTGCTCTGTCAGTGATAACAAATGTACTAGTTTTAAACGAGTCACGTGATGTCACTGATTATATTTACAAATTCGACGACTCAGGTTTTTTGTTTTTTGTACTCATTCGCACATATTCAATGTCAGAGAGGATTCCAACCTTGTGGTCAGAGACCGATTCACTTTACTGTAACCATATGTATCGTATTTGCTACACGAGTTACAAAGAGACAAACTGCATGAAATGTTCTATATTTTTTAAATGTTCCAGGCAAAATTTGTTTTTGTATCTAAAATTAACGTTGTTGTGATACAAAAAATATCAAACAAAATGATGTTTTTCTGGTTATTTAATAAGTTTAATGAACATCTCAGTTGCAAAACAAATGGTCTGGCTATGTTTTGATGTGTCAGGCTTTACAGGGTTAAAACCAAGGGGATAAAGTCAAAATCCTAAATGTTCAAAGTGTTTCATCAAAAGGATGCAGGTCAGATTTTGCCCCAAAACTGTGTTGCTCAAGTTGAACTTGTTTACATTTTGGATTGTGCGTGCGTGTGAGTTGTGGAGCGCTGTCGGCAGATTGCGCGGCGATCGCTTTAAAGGTCAGAATCTCTGTTCTAACACTTAGTCAACAATGGGAGTTGATGTCAGACACTTCAGAGGTGATAGAGAAAGTTTTTGGCTGCTGTTGTGTTTTGTGGCCTAGTTTCATAGGAGTGAACAAAAGTAATAACAGTGTAAGGCCATGGGGGTGGAGAAGTGTCTGAACCACAACAGTCATAGCAGCGTCTGTCCTCATATCTACCAGCACACAAGCAGAAAAGTCTTTGTTTTTTTTTTGTTTTTGTTTTTTGTGCAAGTTTGTTTATGAAGTTTCTGATTCCAGATCATCTGAAGGAGTTTTTGGCTGCAGCACTTTTTAATCCACTGTGTCATATTTGCATATTTGTAGTGCGTACATTCTCAGGGCCTGATGGGATACTTTTGTCTGGGGGTCTCTGCAGCCCTACACGGCCGTGTCACTGGGGGAGGGCCGGCATTGTACACATTACAGATGAATGAGCTTGGAGGGCGCCAGCCGCCACAGAACTTGACTTCCAAATGAATAAATGAAGGCAATTAGTAGATGTGTTTACAATGTTGTGGAGACAGAAGTAGGTCAAACGTGGCGGAGACAAGGGGGGGGTCGGGGCTGGCGAGCCAGAGCCGGGGGCTGTCGCTGGTACCTACAGTGATGAGTCGGGGAATTAGGACATGAAAATGCCGTCTTTATTAACAGTGACTTTTAAATGAATGTCATATTTAATCACGAGGGAGCAGGGTCCATTAGAAAAAGCAGTATTTGGTGATCAGTCCACTGTGGCTGAGTTGGGGCGGGGTCGGCCCGGGGCGGTGGGCCCGCTCAAAGCAGCACTAACGCAGGCCTGAGCGGCCATGATGTGTAGCATGGATGCTCACACCATACATACCCACGGGATACTTTGATTTCTATAGCAAACAGAGACATTCTGTGGCCTGTGGTTAATTCCCATCATTATGTTCCACAGTATAAACTCAAACAGCAGTGCACTGTGTGGACTGATTTCTCTCACCCACAATCACCGGGCTCTTCCTGGCATAGTTTCATATGAACAAAAACAAAACCAGAAAAACGGTAATTGCTTTTGTGTCCCGTCTTGTTGTCGGGTTTATTGGGCAGCGCAGATATTGCAGGCTTTAGGAGTCTCCGGCTGGCCACTAATCTGGATGGTGGCGCAGCAGAGGTCGTCAGCGGGGACCAGTAAAACGGCACTATGTCATCACAGCACGCTCTGCGCCTAATAACTGCAGACGAAAAAAAAGGGGAACCCGGGCAGAGGCAAACGTGACATAGGGGACCAATTCCGACACATTGCCACAACACAGCCAGCAGCCTCCTCTGCAATGCATGCTATTATCTCAGGGCACATGCATTATACATGCAGATACACTACCATATATCTGGAATTGCTGTTAAGAGCAGGGACCAGATGAAGGGCACTGGCGCCACAGTCAGATTTAACCATGCATGCCTTTTCTCCTCCCCATCCCTCTTCTCAGCTCCGTCCCCTCTTCCATAAATCTCATTGTCGTTCTCCCCTGGTTAATGGTGACCTCAAGCGGGCTCCTCTTCGCCGCCGAAGCCCTCATGTTGCATATATGATGAGCGTAGAGCGGGAGAGTCAAAGTGACCCCCAGCACCGTGATGAAAACCCGTGCAGCTCCGCTGAAATAGAGCGTCTTCTATAATTCAGCAGCCGCAGAAGAAGAAGAAGACAGAGCGGGCAGCGTTTTCATGGGAGACACACAGTTATATATGTGTGTGTGTGTGTGTGTGTGTGCCTGACATGTCTCGTCCTTAACATCACTTAAGTGCGAGAGGGAGAGTAAGGGACAAACAGAGGAGTCCGACTGTGGTGATCCATGGACGGTGCAGCTGAAGATAATAGTGTGAGCTGTAGTCTCTCGGCCTGGGACGAGTGCACAACACAACACATCTCCAGCTGGTACCAAAGAGCATCCTCCTAGCTCTTCTTATTCAGCCCAAACCTTCTTCTTCTGGGTTGGCATTGCTCATTCTGCAGAACAAAAGCTATATTTCTGCTTCATTTACAGACGTGCGAGGCCATATTTGCTTTTGCCTGCATAAATCACGGAGACCCGAGACTGGATCCGAGCCGAGTGCACAAATCACACACATAATCAAACGCGGCCATGCAGGGCGTCCATGTGAAGCTGTAAAGCACACATATGTCCGTATTTCCCACATCGCCGCACACGGAAATCAAAGAGCGCGTTTGAACGGAGTCTGTATGTTTTCTCGAGTGACTCCGTCTTTGCCCATATGGCGTCGCGGGGTGGAGGACGCCAAGGTTGGGGGGGGTAGCTGGCACGAATAATTACGATCAAAGAAATTACGGCGCAAAAGGAACAGCTGCTACCTCCGCTGCTGACAAATCACTGCGAGCACGAGGAGACGCCGATTGACAACGAGCGAGTGAGGGAGAGAGAGGGAGAAACAGGAAAGAGGAGGAGGGACGGGGCATGTTCTGCTCTACAACAACTTTCCCTCCAACTATCTGCTGCTCCAAAACCCATTTAACATTTAATCCGCAGTGCAGATAAGGCCTCTGGTGGTTGTTCACCCAAAAGCTGTACAAATACCAGCGTCTGTCGAGATGATCTCCGTCTGCCTCCACGGTCGACTCACCTTGGCCCCTAACTCTAACCTACTCTGAGACCCTATCCCGTTTTCCAAGTCGCCGACTGAGTTTCGGGAAAAGTGCAGAAATTGTTCAGGAATAGAAGTAGCCTGGTTTACGGAACTGAACCCTACCAGGACTGTAAACACAGGTGAATTGTCTCAAATAGAAATTCACTGGAAGGCAAATGGGACCTAGTTTTCTTTTTTTTTTTCTCCTTCAGGTACATCACATACGTCTACATTAGGTCTTGATCCGCAAATTAAAATTGAAATCTTCTCGATTCAATCCAGTCCCACCTGGTTTGTGTCTGCTGATGGCTGAACACCATCCACAGCCGGGTTGGGTTTAGTTGCTGTGGGCATGTCGTAGGTAACCTGATGGGGACCGATTTGCAGATGTTCTCGCTCAGCAGCCGTGGCGGGCGTTTATGGTAGAACTAATGACTTAGTCTTTGAAAAGAGCAGCTAAAGACATTCAGCAGCTGTTACCACTAACATTCCCCTAAATGCTTTGACATCCCGGCGTTTTTCAGTCTCAGTGTCTCGTGTCTGTAAAGTCATATCTCCAAATCCTGAAGGTTACTTTCTCAGAGAGCTTCTCAGGAACATCAGATGCTTGTTTTAATAAACTGCGTGTTGCTGTTTATGACAAGCAAACTGGGTTTCGTGTGTCAAACCAACTGAGTGCCTCAATGAGAGACAGAGAAAAAATACATTGCAAAGTCCCCCAACTTGAAAAATGACGCGTCAGTACTTTTCCGAGAAGAACTACCTGCGACGTGCCTCAACTTTGTCAGCTTTTCCTTATCCCCATATGCTGCCCGCTTCCAGCAGCGGCAAAGAAAATCAAGCAAAACGCACACATCAGCAAAGTTGTCGCACTGTTTGTGTCAACACCGGTGTTACAATCTGGCGGCGATGCGCCATATTGCGGGACCGCCATCGCTGCACGCTGAGGTGCTGCCAAAGCTCGCCATCTGGTAGGTGAGCTGCTGCGTTCCACTTGTACCTCGCCTCCCTCTCGCCGCTCTCCTCCGCTGATCGACACCACCTCTCTCTCTCTCTCCCAGTCTGTCTGTTCCTGTCTTTATTAGTCTTTCTCACTCCCGCTACCTTCTTATTCCCACCTCTCTCTCCCTCTCCCTCTCTCTCTATCTATCATCCCTATTCGCCACCTTCCTCCACCTGTACATCCACTTCCCTCCAGGCCTGGCTCGCACACTGAAACAAGCAGAGGTGTGAAGATTGAAAGGGGGATGAAGGAAGGGGAAGAGTTGGGATGACAGGGTATGGCCACTAACTGGTGATCTGCAGTAATTTCTTCTCTCTCTCTCTCTCTCTCTCTCTCTCTCTTTTGCATTTCTTCCCCCACATCTAATATATATATGCACTATTATGCAAAAGAAACACCAGTAAATGCAGATATGTTCACTGTAACAAGCACATGCATATGAATGCACAGACATACACATACATTACTGGTGCACGTGCAAACAATAACACACACGATACACACACACACACACACACCGGGGGGGCTCTCCGTCTTCCTCCTCCTCGGGCCGTAGCATCGAAACAGTCGCGTTCAATCAGTGTCTCCGTGGGCAGCCAGGGTACAGCTGGGGGAGGGGGTGAGTGTTGGAGTTGGGGGGGGGTCTCCAGCTATGGGTTGGAGCACTGAGCTGCTGTGCACCCACACACCGTGTAATTGTGTTACATACACTAATTCGCCTGTTGTACTATCCGTGCGTTGCCTTTGCCCCTGACCCACATCCTGATTATTCAAATAGCTCCAGAATCGATGTCGTGGACTGAACCAGCGATCAGTCGAATCAGAAGCAGTTTTTTGTGGGTTTTTTTGTGTGTAGTGTTGTGTTGTAGTGTAATTCCTTTAATGCCCTCTCTTCTACGTTCTCTCAGACACACACTACTGTATAGCCCATTAATCACTGAAAGCCTGTCAGGAAAGTGACAGAGACAGATGTTGTGAATTACTTCACCTACGCTGGTCTGGCGTTGGCTCCAGGGTCAGGAGACGCCGCCGTTAATGCAGTTTCACCTGCAGCCCCTCCTCACTCATCACTGTTGAAAACTGCGAAACAATTTAATGCTTCGTTGATAGAAATCAGTGAATAATCCAAAAGATAATTCTTGGCTTTTACCCAAAACGTTTTCTCACTTAAACTTGTAGCATTTCAAGATGAAACGAGACAATATGTATCTGTCTCTACAGTCACGGCCCAACAATGTTGCATGGAAATGTTCTTTTGTTTTTGTTAAGCATTTGACAAATCTAATCTCCAGGTTACACTTGATGATGCACAGACTCTGGATTTTGTAGAAACAAATTTCTTTTCAAGTAAATCCAGCGGGAAGTGGTCACAGCAAAACCTTGTTCTGGTTACAGTGAGGAGTGAGGAGGACAGTGTTCTGGAAAACACATGCAGACTTTGCAGTTTTTTTTGGTTTTGTTTTGCGTTTTTTTTTTTTTTGTCATTCAAACATATTCTGTTGTGTTTGTTACTGGACCAGCACCAGTACCAGAGTTCAGTATCTTCTAGTCAGAATGATCTGCATATCCAGAGAGTGGGACGAAGGTGGAACCTGTCGTGACCCTTTAGGGAACCGGTCCTTTTCGGTGTGGTTAACGAATCATCACAACCCCCCCCCCCCCCCTCCTACTTTCATTCATTTTCTTTCCAATGCAGCAATAGAGACTGAACTAATGTGGAGATTCATTTAAATTCTAAAATTAGCAGGCGACTAAGTGCTGGAGCATATGAGAGAAAGCACCCCCCCCCCTCCCTCCTCACAAGAGGCTTTACCCACTCTGGAGGGGCCGGGAGAATAAAAGATAGCCCAACTGGCCGCTCAGATAAGCCCGACCAGAAGAGCACACATCATCATCTGCTTTGCATGAGGAGCGAGAGTCAGAGAGCTGTGAGTCCACCGCTCTCCTCACTGCCTCCTCCCTACAAACGCACAGACAGACCGGGGAGTCAGCAGGGATGCACTTGGTCAGCAGTTGTTGGTTGTGGCTGGCAGCGCCACAGCTGTCTGGGCTTTGGTTCTCAGGCTGGCTCCATCTGAGCTCCTGCCTGGCCTTATCACGTCCCAGTGGCTGCTGCTCTGCCCGCGGTGCCCAGGCTGCAGGAGGCAGCAGACAGGGACAGTGGGGCAGGACTGACTTATCTCCAGGCTCAGGCTGTTCTCCCTATGACCAGGGATCTGTCACACGCACACACACACACACACACACACACACACACACACACACACTATCCAACATGTGCACAGAGTGTGGTGTGGTGGACCAGTGCAGCAGCTTGCAGCAGGCTTTGTCTAAAGTGGAGTCAGTTGATGTTGCCAACCTAGAGTAGAGGAGATGTCTCTACAGTGTCTGTCTCTGAATGAGATGGACATGAAGGTGCCAGAGATACGGTTTGATCTTTAACTCATGCAGGACGACACGGTGCGCGGCGTCTGTCGCTGCGTCCCGGCCGCGTAAAGTCTGTCCAACTTTACCCGCCGCTCCGCGCCGCGCTGCGCCGCGCACACCGGGCTGCGCTGCGCCGCAGCCTGGCCCCTCTCCACAGGATAAATGATGGTCCACTCACCTTAGAGACACGAGGAGGCTCATTCAGGCGCTCGGTGGATGGATCCGGCCAGTGAATGTGTGCAGACGCTGCGGGTTGATGGCTCCTCCGCGACGCGCAGCCTGGAGAGTCCTCCGGACATCAGTGCGCATCTCCCCCGTCAGCCGCTCAGAGGGAGACGGTGTGAAGTGACCCTCCCGCCTGGTTCAGGGATGTTTCATCATCTGGATGAGGCTGCCACACAGCCCCCCTCTCTCTCTCTCTCTCTCTCTCTCTCTCTCTCTCTCTCACTCTCACTCCCTCTCTCTCTCTCCACATGCCGGCGCTACATGAAGTCACCCATCAGTTCACTTGCACCTCACGTACGATGTGCGCCTCCAGACCCAACCTCCTCCATCGCGTCATCCTCTGGCACAACGTGAGCGCACTGCAATACTACATCCCTCTGATTCCAGTATCCAGTCAATATCAGTTATATCCATTATATAGCCTATGTTACTGTGAAACACGTGATCAATCATTTATATATATATATATGTGTGTGTGTGTGTGTGTGTGTGTGTGTGTGTGCTATCAGCTGCACACAGGGTGAAGATACTGTCAGTGTCTAAAACAGGTCTATTTGTCAGGTTGATGATGCTATCTCCGTGTGTGTGTGTGTGTGTGTGTGTGTGTGTGTGTATCTGTGGTGATGCTGAAAGGTGATGAGGGGAATCGAACTGCAGCTGATTAAAGCGCAGGTCTGTGTTCGTAATGGAAGTAAATGATAAACTCAAACGTCTGACAACAAATTCGTGTGTTTTATTTTCCATCAGGAGTCTGGGTACAGGCACAGCAGCAGGCCGGGGTTTCCTTTGAAACACTGCCATCTATCGGCTGAATGCTGTAACCGCGTCTTTGTGTCACTGATGCTGTGATGTGTTGGACTTCAGGTAAAGGGTGTAATATGATTGTGACGGAGGTGTAGCATGACTTTCACGTCGGTGGTGAACAGGTCGAGGTCAGTTATATCCATTATATAGCCTATGTTACTGTGAAACACGTGATCAATCATTTATATATATATATATGTGTGTGTGTGTGTGTGTGTGTGTGTGTGTGTGCTATCAGCTGCACACAGGGTGAAGATACTGTCAGTGTCTAAAACAGGTCTATTTGTCAGGTTGATGATGCTATCTCCGTGTGTGTGTGTGTGTGTGTGTGTGTGTGTGTGTATCTGTGGTGATGCTGAAAGGTGATGAGGGGAATCGAACTGCAGCTGATTAAAGCGCAGGTCTGTGTTCGTAATGGAAGTAAATGATAAACTCAATCAAACGTCTGACAACAAATCCGTGTGTTTTATTTTCCATCAGGAGTCTGGGTACAAGCACAGCAGCAGGCCGGGGTTTCCTTTGAAACACTGCCATCTATCGGCTGAATGCTGTAACCGCGTCTTTGTGTCACTGGTGCTGTGATGTGTTGGACTTCAGGTAAAGGGTGTAATATGATTGTGACGGAGGTGTAGTATGACTTTCACGTCGGTGGTGAAGAGGTCGAGGTCCACCGTTCAGCTGTCTGTCTCTCATTATCTGTCTGTTGGTGTGTTGGAGATGAGTTGGAGTTGTCAGACAGGCTACCTGTTGGGGCCGAGCAGCTCTGGGTGGCCGGCGGACTCCCTCAGGGCCGAGCAGATGGCAGTTTCTCCTCACTGGCGCCACGTCAGGTGTCATGGTCTGTTACGCATGCATGCGTACTCTAACACAAAACACACACACACACACACAGCGACAGACAAACAAACAAGGCGGTGCAAATTGCTGGAAGTCGATCTGCAGATGCACACGGGCCTGGAGGGTGAACTGAAATTGAAACGGCGAGAATAAAGTCAGTCATTTCCAGACATATTCCATGTGTTGAACAGGTGGTTGGAGACGTTACTGCTTCTAATGATTCGTTTATGTTTGTTAGAATAGTTTCTGTATGGTATGCTTATTGCGTCCTTTGGCGGAGGAGCTGTCCATTGTACTGGAAAGGACATGACGTTACTCCGAGCGCAGCCTGATGATTCATGCGTGTATGAATGGAAAACAGTGTTTTTTTGTTTTACTATGCGTCAATGCTGTGATATGGACTTTGGACTTTGTGATATGGAGGTTGTTACACATGCGTGAACTCCACAGGGCTGATTCAAGGACAGCCGTACTTCAGCGTTCGAGCCTGTGGGCAGACTCATGCATCATTCCTTCCAGAGCAGCAGCTTTTTTTTTTTTTTGTTTGAGAGAAAACTCACCGAGGGGAAAAGCCACAGGTTATCTGTTAAAATTCAAAATATCTCAAGGTGTCGGCTTCAGAGGCACAAAACAGAGTCTTTCAAACTCCTCATTATACCATTGTAATTGCAATTTCCTTTGTACAAGCCTTGTTTGAATTTCCCAATTCATGTTTCCAACAAAATTGAACAGTGATTGTAATATACTAAAACTTGGCATTTTGAGTTGAGAAATAATTAATATAATTTATAATTCTTTAATGCAGATTGCCACATTTAAAATAAATTGCTTTGTTGTTTTTCTTTGTGCAGTAAAGCGTATTTTCACAAAACCAAATTTAATGGTCCATTTTGTAAAATGTGACGACTACCCAGCTGTTTCTCTTGCAGTTTATTTGAACCCAAAAGCACAAGCCTAAGGTTTAAAACCTTTTTTTTTTTTTAAATAATATTTACAACATCTAGTAACCTCAGTCTTTAGACCTAAGACAGAACATAGACAGAGCTATGCACAATGAAGTTACACTTAAACTAAATGCACTAAATGCAAACTTAACACTTCCTTGATATCAGACCAGAGAGGTACTACAGCCGACCAGAGATCACTTCACTGATCGAAATACTTGAATCATGAACTCAACTCGTCTTCTGAAATGAACTCTGACTCAAAGGAGTCTGAATGAGTCAAGCACAAACTAATGAAAAAACAGCCCCTGAGGGCCAACAGAGATCCACGGCTTCGTCTGTGTTTGTAATTAGTTACTCAGGTAACCGCGGTGGTCATTGAAACGGCCGTGGCGTGCCTGGTGCGCACGGTATTTAGTTCTGGCATTGTTCTGATGTGTTCATTATGATTGCTATGCTGTTGCTTCGGGCTCCGCACACAGACGGGACGCAAGTGGTGCAGCCGGCTAGATGCAATCTACTTCATGAAAATTACCATAACAACACAAAGCCGTGGAGGGAGGCGCATGCAAATGGCACCGCAGTGAAAGACAACCGCAGGCCCAATCAAGCTGTCATTACACACAGAATAATAACAAGTGAAAGCCATTAAAACCTTTCACTCTGAGCGTTACACCTCACCGAGTAAAGAACAACACTGGCAGACCCTCATATTTCTCATTTCGCCTAAACAGTCAAATAAAAGCACAGCGCTTTATTCCACTCACATCCATCATCTTCGGATTATAATGAGACATTCAACAAAATGGGTCGGTGTGCAACAAAACAATTATTTATACCGCTGTCGACTGTTCCTGTGTGGACCTCTCCGAGAAATGTCTCGTCTCTTTTAGCATGTTTTTTAGCATAGGTCCATGTGTGTGTTTGTGTGTGTGTGTGTGGGGGG